>PVKA01008503.1:0-72586 GCA_004027165.1 Ctenomys sociabilis
TATTCCTACCTATTGTAAAAAGGTATATGAGCTTCACAGAATTCAAAATTATTTTTTACACTTTCATGAAGTTTTAAATTAACTGCTATTTTTAGTTGTATGTCTTCTTCTTTGATTTGATAAAATCCCAAAATTGGTGGGACAGGGACCTGAAAACAAACAAATTTTTCTGTAATTCTCAGGTTACAGTGTCTCAAAAGCCAATGGTGACTGACGTAACACCTTCTATAATATACATTAGACAATATATGTTACACTGTATTGTTTATGCATATTATAATTATATTCAGATCTGCCTTTATTGACAATTGAGTTCCTCCAGGAACTTGTATCACAGACTCACTAGGGAATATTTAAAAAAAAATACTGACTTTGAAAAACTATTAATGCAGTTATATTGTTCCGATAATAGCAATAGTGTTCAGTCCATGAGCAGACATCCTCCTATCGCTCCTGTTTCCAGAGATGAAAGGTGCCTTATAAAAGCATACAAGATATTCAGGCTGTGCTCTTGCTCCTGTACCATGTGCTCTTCCTCTGAGTTCTCCAACTTGCTTCATGGGATGTGGACTCTACACGCTGATCACTGCTGTGTTGTGCAATTCCTGGTGTTCTCTTTGTCCCCTGTGTCTGTGCTACGGACCCCTCTTCTAACTCTGTAGCTCAACTGTAACTACCCAAAGGGGAAACAATGTGTAGATTGGGGTGAGACAGTCAGTCCTATTGGTATACCTGAAGTAACACAGGTATTATGTATATTGCATGTCCAAGGGCTCTTAGATCACATGCAAACAGGGAAGTCAGAAAAGAGATTGAGAAACACTGTTGTGACTTATGAATCTTGAGCATAGAGAAATTTTAATATTCTGGTTCTAGTACTAATATGGCCTGGGTTCTATATCTTTTCATAAATAACAATGAAATTTCCTATTGCCTTCTCAAAATAAATTCCCTTTGCGTAAGTGGGATTTCCTAG
Source organism: Ctenomys sociabilis (assembly GCA_004027165.1). Classification (NCBI taxonomy): domain Eukaryota; kingdom Metazoa; phylum Chordata; class Mammalia; order Rodentia; family Ctenomyidae; genus Ctenomys; species Ctenomys sociabilis. Next base: position 977 of record PVKA01008503.1, read on the forward strand.
CCTAATGACTGAAAAGTAAGACAAGAGACAAATGACACCATATATAGTGCAATGGAAAACATGTTGGGCTCTGGGAATCTGCAAAATCTGGATTCAAATCTAAGGTTTACCATTTTGAAAAGTCATTTAATTTCTTTGACACATTTTGCATTTGTAAAATGAGAGTAATACCTACCTTACAGTTTATTAAAAGTACTAGAGAAAATACATGCACAGTGCCCATGATATCTGATGCATAGACCTTATTCAATAAGCAATACGTAGATAATGATAATTTGTGTAACTAAAATTTCCTGGAATTAGAGTTATTTCATATTTATGGTTAAAACTGTGACTAGATCATACTAGGATCTATCTTGTATCACAGACTCATTAGGGAATATTTAAAAAAAAAATACTGACTTTGAAAAACTATTAATGCAGTTATAAATACCACAAATACAGAGGCAGCCCAAGCAGATAAAAATCAACAACTCAAGAACTTCTCATTTGGGCCAAGAATATAAACAATATCCTCCTAAAGAGTATTTATGAATACTTCATAGTATTCATAATGGTACTTATATATATGAAAGTCGCCAGTCTCAACTTTTCCAAGACTGTTTACCTGGGAAGTGTAGTAACATAAGTTGAATGACTCTAAAGGTGGAGAGAACGGAAATTTGTATGGCCCACTAAATGCAGAATCATCCATCACATCAATGCTATTAGAAGTCAGAATGGCAGAATCCAGAGAAGTCACACAAGGATGAACAAGAATATCTTGAAGTGGAGAGCCATTGGTGGGGAGACTCAAGCTGATGGTAACATTTGGCATGATTCCTTCCAACTCACACTGTAACAAAATCAGAAATAGGTTAAGACCAAGATCTTAGAATACATACCTTCCTGTTGTAGTTTGGTGTTTTGCAATATAGGGCACATGTTTTATAAGATTATAATAGTCATCCAAAGAATCATATACAAAAATAGACATTTTGCCCACACACTAAAGAACAAAGAATCCAGCTGAGGATCTAGATTCCATGGTAATGTCCTGCATGAGTTCAGCTGAAGATCTAGAGCCTCCCACCAGTTTAATGAGAGGCCAAGAGCCCATGACAATGATTAATGCCTATTTCACAGATCTGAGCTGGGAGAGCCCAAGGTCAGTAGTGTGAAGCTAGAAAGTGTAGACCAGCAAAACGAAGGATCCATGCTAGCCAGCTGAGGGACCTGCATTGGTGCCAGGAAGCAACACTCAGAGTCAGAACTATAGCTTCCCTGAAAGGTACTGTGGTACTACCCTCAGTGACAATGAGGCCCCAAGCTCCTCTGATGGTAATAGCCAGGCTCCTATCAGGAAAGCCAGCATGACAAGCTTCTCCAGGAGTCTGAGCAGTGCAATACCTTCCCCTCTGGAGCCAGGAAGCAATGCTCAGAGAGAGGACCACAGCTCCTCCAAAATGAACCACAGCCATTCTCAGGGACAATCAGGTCTTGAGCTCCATCACTGATGAAAACAGCCAAGTTCATCAGGAAAGCCAGCATGACAAGCTTCTCCAAAAGAACTGACAGCTCTCAATGGCTTAGCTTCTTCTCCAGTTTTGCCTCTTATGCTGTTGACAGCAATCTTCAGACTCAGTTCAGCTAGGTGTTACAAATTGACCACCAGTTGTCAATCAACAATTTCTTTGAGGTTTTCTCAATGTCTCATTCATTCTCCCCAATTTAACTCATGTTTTTCTCTAGGTTATTCTTTCCTAACAGTTTTACACTCTTAAACATCAAAGCTAGTGGCCAGAGATTTTATATTGGGATTGAACCCGAGTCCTTGTGCTTGCCAGGCAGGTGCTTAGACTGCTGAACTACCTCCCCAGCCCATAATTTTTCTTACATTATTTCATGCTCTAAATATTTCAATGGTTTCAGGTTAAGGTCCCCCTCCCCCTTTTTGAGACAGATTTTCAGTTTCACTATGTAGTTCAGGCTGGCCATAAACTCTTAGCAATCTGCCTGCCTCAGCCTCCAGAGAGCTCAGAATACAGGCATGCACCACCACATTCGGCTATATAACTTTTTCTTTTAAAGCCTTTTGCTGGCTGGACCCCATGTAACTCTTCCAATCATTTTGTATCCTATGATTTATGCTGCAGACATACAGAATTTTTGCATTTCCCTGAATAATTCACACTTATACTTGTATATGCATGTTATTCTCTTTAGCTATAATACTCTTTTCTCCCAGTAAATTCATTCATTTATGTCTAAGTTAATGATTTGTGTAATGACTAAAGTTCTGTATTGTCAACTTTGGAGTCTTCTCACATGTACAAATGGTATCGTCTTCCTTATGTGATTTGTTTTAGTTTGTCAATTGCAGATATTCATGAGATTAAGAAAAAAGAAAAATGGAAGCTGTTGTTCTTAGGATATCATGGAAACCAGATTCAACAGCTTCAGACTTCTTAAGCTTCTACTTCATGGCTATATGGTCAGTTGTTACTTTTAGAGATCTTCTCTGTGAACTGTAGATTACTAATTTTTCTAATCTCTGGGATGAATTTGTGAGGGACTCTCTCTCTCTCAGGCTGTATCCAGAATATTACTTTGGTTTCCTCAGCACTTCTTATCCTTGAGTCAGTCCTATCATATTTATTTTAATAAATCTCATAGTAGCCTTTTATGACTCAACTCTCCCAACCAGTCTTACTTATGTGTGCATGGGTAAGTCTATGTCATCCTTTGTACCTCAATTCTACCTTGACATTTATCTCTTAAAATGCTGGCAAGTTGAGACACATAAGATTTACTAGTACTTTACTTAGCTAGAACTACAAAATATTTTGAGTTTGTGGAACACAGGAGGCTAAATGGTTAGCTCCAAGTACATGATCATTAGACAGTCCACATCATGCATTAAGTGTCCACCTTTAAGTATCTGTCTATGCCTGTTTCCCTCTTGAAGGCTAAAGTTCTCTGAAACAAAGGATCATTTCATTTTCATATCTCTAGTGCTTACCACATTTAATACATTGGAGATACTAAAAAAGTGTTAAATTTGTATCTTTATTTATGAACTATACTTTTATTTTCCAATAATTGAAATATTTCATTTTTTAATGTTCTACCACTTAAAACATGTGAATTCAAGAACATATCAGCTATTCAACATAAGCACTAAGAGAACAGGCTGGTGTTATGAACAGACCAAGTACTACTAGGGTTAGGTCTTGAGTGATAATGGTGCCAGTCGCACATCTAAAATTAAAATGTCAAACAATCTAAGAAAAAAACTTTAAAAATGTTAGTGCTTCAATTTTTTTTGAATCTCTAGCCTAGTGCTTCATTTTTTAAACTACTATTAGCTTACTCCTATAAGTACATGACTAAAATAAAATGTTTTGTTTGTACACATTCATGGAGATAACAAGATAAGCCAAATTTCAAAAGTAATTACTATTAAAATCTTAAAATATTTAGTTTATGATTAAAAGACTAGAGAAAATTAGTGGTAGAGTAGGGACTAGAACTTCAGCCCACTGGCTTCCAGTTCATCAGTGTTTCCTACTAGATAAAAGTCAATAATAAAGGAATACTTAAAATAAGTACTGAAATACTTAAAAAGTCCTTAAAAATGCATGGTTAGTAATCATATTATTTATGTACAACATTAAAGAAATATTTAGTGTGTAAATTAAGGGATACTTGAACCTACATTTTTTTAAAAGCATTTCTCTACCCTGAGACTCATCATCAGAAATAGGAAAGCTCAAAACACTACAGTTAACCTATCAAGGAACTGAAGTATATAAATGTCATGACAGAAACATTACATTATATATCACATGTTCCATTTTCTGCCATGAGATAAACTTTTATTATACCAAACATAAAAAATTGCTGTAAGACAAATGACATAATCCATGACTTTACAGCTGTTTACAATACTTTTTTCATAGAATAAATAACTAGAATGTATTTTTAACCTTGAAAAGATTAAACTTAACAAGCAAAAACTTTTATGTGACTTTAATTATGATTAAAAAAAGAAAAGGAAGGCCAAATTTCCTTGTCAGGATTGTTGTAATTATCTACCCTTGAGACTTACTTTTATTCATAGGATTTATACATGAACATTTAATGTTAAATTTGATATACAAAACGTATATATTAAAAGCACAGACTAAAAGGTGGAAAATAGACATCTGAGAATATTATTAATGTATACTTGTAGGAGGTTTACTTGGAGGATTTGATTTTTGATCACTATTCAACACGGCATTAGTCACTACTTTCTTAATATTTCCACTGTTTTCTTTCTACTTTTCTAACCTCAAACCATGCATTACCTATTGATTTGTTTAAATAAAACAAAAGCTTTTCAAAATGATTTTAGGTATTAAATTACAGCATTTGTCAATTTGAAATCTGACCCAATGGAGAAAGTGGAGAGAAATTCTCTATCAAATTCTCTAATAATCTTCTTTTCACTTGTGACACTGCTCTTTTCACAAGGGCTACCTAATTGCATAATACTTGAATGTGCCCAGTAAGTAACTTGCTTCCAACAAACAGGAAGTAGTGGAAGCAAGGCCATATGACTATGCAGTCTTCCTAATAAAAAGAACAGCTTCTGATTCAGTCTCCCCTCCACTCTTCTTATTCAATCTGCGAAGCCAGTCACCAAGTTGTGAGGATACACAAGTGGCTGTGGACAGGTCAATGTTGAAAAGGATTCTGGTCTGTCTCTTAGCACCCAGCACCAACAGGCCAGCCATGTGACTGACTCATGCTAGAAACAAATTTTCTAGCCCCAGTCAAACCTTCACATCATTACACACCCAACCAAAATCTTGACTGTTATCCTGAGAGACTAAACTGGAAGTTCCCAGATAAGCTGCTTCTTAAATTCTGAACCACAGAAACCAGGAGGCTAAAAATGCTTGTTTAGAGTTACAGGACATCTGTATCTCATTACACAACAGATACAAAATAAGTGGTAAAAATAAAAATATACATATATACATAAAAGTATAGTAGAATTTTGTAATTCTAATATGTAAAGATTGCTGCTTAGCTAAAAATTAAGAATATTATTTAGCAACAGAAAATACAAATAACTAAATTTATTTTTCTCCATATATATTAAATGGTAAGATTAAATAAATACCTGAGAAAATCTCACCTTGCAAGTGACTGCTCCAACAACTTGCCATGTATCTGCTACATCCTGCTTATCATACTGCATGGATTTTACCTTTTCAGTGATAGAAATGGAAACTTGTGGTTTTCCTTTGTATGTCCCAGCTTTCCAGGCTGGCAGTTTTTGTAGCTGAGTCACAGGAGCAATGTTAATGTTATCCAAGAAATTCTGTAAGTTGGCATCCAATAAAGTACCAAATGGACACGCCTGTAGGAGCAAGTCAGGCAGCTGGCTCAACTTTGTATTTAGTTCACTGTCATTTTTTTGACCTAAGTACAGAAAATCCTGTATACCAAAAAGGAGCTGTAAACCTTGTGAAATTCCACTGAGGCTAATTAGTGGTGGACGAGGGGACAGAGTCTGTTCAACCAGCGGAACACTCGCATATATCATGCCATTCTTCAGAAATGCAACAACTGGCCAGAGCTCTTCGCCTCCTATTGCAAGTGCATAGACGGATGTTTTATTGATGTGTGAACAACTGTCACGACGTTTCACAAAATCTTTATCATCATCCAATAATCTAAGTTCAAAGAGTAGTGCCTTAAGAAAAGGACCATCTTCAGGAACAGCCACATAACTCACTCCATTGAAGATTTTAGCTCGCTTTTCAACAGTTGGATACCGTCTGCAAGAGGGGAAAAACATAATTGGTCTTTCAAGTAAAATGAAAACAGATGAATTAGAACACAAGGCAAATGTTAATAACAATAAAACATGCAAAAACAAACATACCTACAAAAGCCAACCATCAAGAAATATAAATTCTTACCAGAGTAACTGTTTCATACATAGTATGCTGTCAAATGATTAGCTATCATCTACTATTGAAAATATTTAATTTAGTTATTTATTTTTTATAAATAAGCAGAATGTACAATTCTAATTTAAAACTCTTGTTTCTTAACTATTCTGATTCCATTTTGGTAGGCAGGGAGTCTATACCTACACCATTCTGTCTAAGAATTTTTTTCTTTTGATTCCATCTCAGTGTAGTTGGATCAAAAAAGGGGTTCAATTTAATCCTTCACAACTTTGGATTCATTAGTAAGGATGATATACTTTTAAAGGAATGTTCTACTCAGTCTACAGTGAGTAATAGGTATCCTGATTCTTCTTGCTGACTCTGCCTAAAATATGGAAGATAAGTTTATCTCTGTAGTGCTGGAAGTTTTCTAAAAAGAAAAAAAAGAAAGATCTAGTAATTACTTTGTTTGCATGCTCTAGTTCAGTGGTGTCAAATCTATGGCATGTATGCTACAGCTGGCTGTTATTGCTCAAAGCTATAAAAGATTTATCATCACTGCTCTATGTCAATATGTGGAATGGTGAGTTCTTAATTTATCTTTTTCTTTTCCTTGGATGTAGAACAGAAGACACTTTTGTTTATTTATAGAAATCTGTTAATCATAGTTTCTCAGTTTCAAAAAATGGACTTTTTCTTCTCCTATTTCAAAGTCTAGAACAAAGCCATCTAGCTGCCGATCTTTATTTATAAAACAAATGAGAGAGCTCAGGTTATGGTACCTGCATGCTTAGTATGCCCAAGGCCCTTGTTTGAATACCCAGCACCAAAAATAAAATAAAATGAAACAAACAAACAAAGATTGTGGCAAAAAAGAAAACTTAGTGCGCATGCCTGTAATCCCAGCACTCGGGAGGCTGAGGTAGGAGGACTGTTGTGAGTTCGAGACCAGCCTGAGCTACAAAGTGAGTTTAAAGGCCAGCCTGAACTGCATAGTGAGACGCTGTCTCAAAAAGACAAAAAAAAAAAAAAAAAAAAAAAAACATACCTGGCTTACCCTACTAACCTGTTTTAAAACTGTCTCATTGTTACTTCTTTCTCATCTGTGTGTGTGTGTATATATATATATATATATATATATATACACACACACAGATATACATACATACACATACATATATACATACCTGGCTAAAACAGTATTTTTCTCTAGTAAAACACTGATCTCTTCTAATAATTTTAATAATACACAAATGTAAATTCACATACATATAAGTCAATTTCCCTCCAAATTCTGATGTATTTTCTTGGTTGAAAAAAGAGAAGAATTAGTTAATCCATCATTAGCGATTTCTCTTAGTCTCTAGTTATCTAGATAATAAGAATTCTAAAAATTTTATGACTGAATGTAAAGATAAGATGTTACTCTTACACCTCAATATGTGATCAATAAAGATTTTGTTGGATGATTCAGTCTACCTTTTCATATTTACTAAATGATTTTTCTTTTTTTAAAATTTTATACATTTGGTAAAGGGTCTTGCTATGTAGCTTGGACTAATAGTGATCCTGTTTCAGCCTCGCCAGTGCTGGGACTACAGAGGTGTGCCACCACACCCAGTCTTGGTGGATGGCTCTGCGGGGGCCAGAACGGCATTTGGTACGGGGGCTTGAACTCAGGTCCTTGCGCTTGCCTAGGCAGGCACTGACTTAGGCCACTGAGCTATGTCCACAGAACTATACAATTTTTCTAAAAGAGAATTTATACCTTAAATATCTCTACAACTAGGAAGACTACATTGACCTAACCCAGGCTTCAGCTTATATTATTACTACAGTATCTAAACACTTAAACTTTAAACCAGAGTCTAAATCAAGTTCCACTTTGCGAAATAGTTAGGTAAACTTCATTTGTCTTATTAAATTTTTTTTGTTAATTTTATTTAGAAATAAATAGCAATGTGACAGTTTCAAAACAGGTTGTCTAATTTTAAATGAGGGTCATTACTCTTTGTGGTATTATTTGATAATATGAAAGTGCATATTTGCTTAGCATTAACACGAATCCCAAGAGGTCAGAAATCCACAACAATAAAAATTTATTAATTCATTCATTAATACACTATCACAGTGACAGATGATTTATTTGAATCCAATTTATTGCCTCCACAGAAATGTTCAGAGCTCATCCAAATACACCTATTTTTTTTTTTCTTTTTCTGAGTATATTGAGAAAACATTTGAAAACTAGCATGACTTCCTCAAGGAACTTATTTAAGAAGAAAAAACTTCACTCTGAGATAATAAAATGAATTATAGAACCACACATACAAAATAGTACGGTATTGACATAATAAGGTCAGAATAATAAAACTGAGACAGACCAATGTTTTTATGGGACTGCAATGAACATTAGTCCTATAAACAAATGAATAGAAGATATACTGCTTGAAGATGTTGGGAAATCCAGCCCACAGAATACAGAAAAATACTTCACACTTTTAACTACACTCATAGGGAAGAATGAATTGCTGGCTCAAACAACAACAAAATTACCTGCCAATAGCCCCTGGGGAAAAAAAAAGTCTTTTGCATTGTCAATCGCATTTTAGAATAAGGTGCACACTTCTCAGACTTTTTTTTTTTTTTTTTTTTGTATTTTAGGGAAGGGTCTCAGTGTTTAGGGTCTCACTACTAGATCAGACTCGAAGTGATCCCCCTGTTTACAGCCTCCCAAGATCTGGGATAACAGGCTTGCTGCCACCATGCCCAGTCCCAATAGCAGTCTCAGCGTGTCTCAGGGGCGAGGCCGACACGGCAGGTCCGGGAATCCAACCACGTCAGACATCTATTTTTATAAAATCTAGTAAACTGGGATCAGATCACTTAACACCAGCTAAGAAAAACATGAATTCAATTGAACTTTTCTTAGTTCTATTTTCTTCGCCCACTAGAAACTATGATTTCTGGCAAATGACACACTGGTAAAATGCAAATAGTGATACTGCTCAAAAAGGGTTTTTCAGAAGAATGAGTTGAATGCCCTTGAATGATTTCATCACTTAAACACAATTTGCGCTGAACACCGTTTTCATCGCCTCAATCCTAAGTACCTGTAGTTAATTTTAGGACATAATTCTAATGGCAGAAAGCACTTAGATACGCAGCAAGCGACAGCTCCTTTAGTTTTGCCAGCACTGTTAAAAGTAGTAAACATTTCCATCCAACAAGAAAAAGGTTAGTATTCATGGCAGACCCAGGATAAAGTGACCCTGAGGATTCAGATGGACATTTACCTGGAGAATCTCACGGAGCCACAAAGTGCAGTTCCCGGTTCGTGGCGTATAAGCCACACCCCACGCAGGGCCATGGTTAAACCGCTGCAGCGTCAACACATCTCCGAATTAAGGTCGCCCACCGAGCAAAAACGCAGCGCAGCGTCGCGTTTTCAGGCCAACTTAGCAGAAGCCCCAACGTAGAACCACAGCGGGTTCATCGGTGAAGATCAGGCCTACGGGGAAATGACCAGAACCTCTTAGCCTTTCCTGGTCAACACAAATCCTCGAAGTTCTAACAATTCAAACCTTCAATCCCCCACTCATATTGTACTTTCTTCCGCTAATTCCACTTCCGGGGTGGTGGCCCGCGAGGACCAAGCTTCCGCACAAACCCGAGCCGCGCGCTTCTCTAGCGTTAGCTCAGCGCTCCCTCCTCTCGGCCCCCCCTCCCCGGGTCTCGCCGGCACGCGCAGTTCCACTTCCGGCGTACGAGGCGGTGACAATGGGAGCGGCGCGGGCGGCGCCGGGAGACAGCTGACAAGGCGTCTAGGGCTCTGCTTCATGGCCGCTGTCCTGCCCCGCCTGCGCTCTGCGAGACCTGGGGAACGCGCGATAGCCGTCCGAGCCGGGACCTGTGAGCGGCGCCGGTGAGGCGCAGCATGTGAAGCGGCGACGGCGTCCCGCGCCGGGCGAGCCTCTCAGCCGGCCGGGATGGCGACGACGGCCGAGCTCTTCGAGGTGGGTCCCGCGGCTCCGCGGGGAGCGGCAGGCCCTGAGGCGGGTGGCGGCGAGCGCTCGGCGCGGTCGGAAGGAGCCTAGCCAGGAGGGCGCGCGGGCAGACGGTGCGCGGGAGGCGGGGCGCCGGGAGGGGAGGGCGTCCCCCGCGGGGCGGTGGAAGGGCGGGTCGGGCGAGCCCGGGACGTGGGGGGTCGCGCGCGACCGACTCCCAGATCAGGTTCGGGCATCGCGGCGTCGAGCCCCGGCGCTGAGTAAGCGCTCGGAGTGGTTCCCGGTGCCGGCCGGCCGGCCTGCCCGGAGTTGTGGGAAGGCCGGGGTTTTGCCAGACCTCGAGGCCTGACTGGCCTGTGAACGGAGATAGGCCGAACTGGACCTCATCCGTGTGTGCCGTGACAGCCCCGCTGCCACCGAGGGGGTCCTGGCCGTGGGCGAGACTGTGGCGTTCTCGGGTCTTCCTTGCGAGTTGTCGGAATCTAGACCGGAAGATGTAATTTCACAAAGCTCGCTCTGGGCAGCTGTAATGTTTGTGATAGTGGAATAGGTAAATCCTTCTGGGCCACTGGTGTGAAAGTGGAAACTCGAAGTGAAAGGAAGACCCTGTTTTGTGCCCTTGAGTCATACTGAGTAACTTGTGTATAAAGTATTGTAGTTGTATGAGCTCCAGAGTTCACAATTGAGCATTTCGCCACAATAACAAAGAGTATTTTTTCCTGTTTCTATATTTTTTGTGGCTTAAATTTTAAGCTCCAGTTTTCACAACAAATGGAACTGACATTGTCACTTACACACTGTGGCTTTCAATCATCCCATGCATGGATACTGATTCTTTTGAGGTGGATGACCTGTCCGTACTGCCCTGAGTTGTAGTAGAACATTAATATGTGAGGGAAGGAGCGTGATTATACAGAATACTTACGAAATGTGAGTTAGTTTTCTCAGATTGAAATACTAGAAGATGGCATTGATTTACAAAGTTTTGCCATCTGCTTATTGATATGGGAACAGGAATGCGTTCTTTGTGTTAAGAGCTTTACTGTGTGTTCCAGGGCAAGATACTAGGTAGTTCTGTAGTTTTATTTTTCATATTTTATAAAGAGAAACTTCAAAAATTTGTTAGTGATCTTTGATTAATGAGTTTCGTGATAAAGCTTCTGTTAGCAGAAAACTTATGTCATAGCTCATAAACCCTTATCTTTTGAACTGATGACTCCTTTTAAACATTTCCAGGTGTGTCTTGGAACATAAATATTTTTTCTGTGTGACCACAAGAGTCCTTTACTGCCCGATTTCAGGAGTAAAGTATGGATGTGGAGAAATACATATTTTTTGTTAAGCCAAAACCTGAGTTTAATTTAGTCGCTCTTATTAAGTGGTGGTTGGTAAGATACAGTGATGATGTATACTGTAATCTTTTAGCCAGAGGGTTCCTCGAGCAAATGTAAATATCTGTAGGTCTTCATTAGGGTGGTGATTTTTTTTTTTTCCCCTCCTGGCTATATATACCTTTTTGCTTTATCAGAATTAGAAGCATAACAGCATAGTGTCAAATAAGTGTGTTTTGTTTTGTTGGATGGCTTTCTTAGATTACATCCCCAAGTGCAGAGTTGATCTCTTTGTTTTAGAGAAGACAGAAAAACCTTCAGTCACTGCTGCCATTTCCTGCAGCCACTGCAGAAGATCTAAGTTGTGTGATAAATCAGGGAATGTCTTTCTCTCATGTTTCCAGTCTTAGTCACAGCTGGTGAACTGTGGCTAACACAGGATAAGAATGTAGACAAGGATATTTTGTTTTTATGTGTCATTTTCATGCACTGCTAAAGTTATGCTTTCATTTTCCACGTTAAAGACCAGTTAAAGGAAAATAAACTTTTGTATATCTGAAATGTCCATGTCAACTCTTTTAAAATCTTCTTGGTTCTGTGACGCTTCCTTTTTATCATAACTTTCCTCATTTGACAGAAGTGATTTGTTAATAGATGAGTGATTATAATAATGTGTATTCTAGGAATTGCCCAGATAATCCTAAATTCGACCCCTTTTAGCGGTTCTTTTTTTAAGATTCATCTTAGTATTTTTAAATGATTGCTTTGTATGGACTTGCTTATTCCTCTGTGGTTTTGATTAGTTATGTATTTTATATATTAAAAATTGCTGTGTTGGTAAGTTCTTTTTCTTTTGTAATAGATATTCTTATTTTAGTGAACTATTGAAGACACATTCATTTCTCCTTGCAAATTTTGTCTCACGATTCTAGAGTCTTTCCTTCTCTCTGGATGGGCTACCTTTATGGGGAAATTCTTTAGTAGTATGGTAACTAGTCAATTAATTGTTCATTCTTTCAACAGATTTTTGAATGTCTTTTAAGTTCAACATAAAGTGCCAAGATTAATGAGGCTGAATGTCTTAAAGGGGCACACCGTAGAAATATTATTAATTTATTCATATATTCCTTGAGCAAATAGTTATTGAATACCCTACCAGTCCTAGGCCTGACATCACTGAAGTTAATAAGACAGTGAGTTAAAATTATAGTTTGGAAAGACAAATGTATAGCCAATAATACAGTACAGTGTGGGAATATAGACTTTTCCTGGGATAATTAGGAAAGGTTTCATGAATAGAAACTTTTCAAGCAGGAGAAGGGCATCCTCAGCAGAAATAGTAAATCCAGTTTATAAGGTGAGTTGTGCTTAGAGAGTTATTGAGAAGATATATAAAATGTATATGCATATTTTAGAAATAGGGATAATGACTTATAGGGAAACACTGAGACAACAATGATTTGGGGAAGTTTTAAGAAGCCTTTTGGTACCCCATGGTTAGTGGGGCTTTGTACCTGGCTTTTTTTTAAGCTTTCTACCTGGCTTTTTAAGTGTTCTTGTGAAGCAGATAATATTCATGTGAAGAATGGCTTGTCAGCGGGGAAAAATTGTTAACTTGGAAAATGGGGGTCATGTGTAAACTGGCACAGCTTTTGTCAAATGGTAATTGTTCAAGAATTACCTATTGATTAATATGAGCAGGTGAAATCCTAACCTAATTTAATGAGATAAAAAAGACAGGGCATTTGGGAAGACATTTTGGAAGAAGTATCAAAAGAATTTAGTTACTGAGGAATTGTTCCAAGTGAGTAAACTGGACAGTAGATTGTTGATAACATAATTACTAACAGTGGCAGAGAAAATTGGAAGGGCCATTTTTTAGGAAAAATGAATTATTATTATTTTTGATCCGGAGTTGAACTCTGCACTTACAGGCAGGCACAGTGCTGTATGTTATATATTTGAGTTTTTAACAAGATTGTGTAAAGAAATCCAAGAGGCAACTACAAATACAAATTAGTAGCTCAGAAAGAGGCCATAGCTAGTTATGTAGCAGTTCAAGAATTACCATTTTGCTTGATGGCTTAGACCAGGGAATGAATGAAATCTCAAGCTCTATTTTTCAGTTGGTGGTCTTGTGCTTCAGTTTTCTCACTTACAAAAACCTAACCCTTGGGGCCGGGTAGATGGCTCAGTAGAATAAGCGCTTCCCTGGCAAGTGTGAAGGTCTGAGTTCAATCCCTGGTTCCACCAAAAAACAAAACAAAACAAAAAACCTTAACCCTAAACAGGAAACTTATTTTGAAGATTACCTTACTAAGTTGCTTAAAAATAATTCAAACAGTAGTTGCTGTGTTTTAAATTAAGTGGCAGCTCCATTTTCAATTTAAATGGATTAAAAAGAAGGAAAAAGTATTTATCAGGGAAGAAAAGCTTTTCAAAGTGGACTGAGGAGAAATGATCCAAGAGATAGTTGATATGGTAGGAGGCAATTACAGAATGGAAAGTTATGTTTTTCTGATGTCCACTACAAAATCGTCAAGCCTACGGTATGACTAACACCTACCCTATAAAGAGGGAGGGGCTGTGCATATTTCCTGTATCTAGGTAGGCTTTGGCTATGGCAGATATTATGTATTATTGCCAAGGTTAGGTCACAAAAGGTAACATGCTTAATCCTCTTTTGATACTGTCTTGGAATATAGCAGCCCTTTGTTTCAGAGTACTAAAGACTTGGGTCCTGGCTCTGGCTGAGCTCTCAGCTAGTAGTAAACATCACTTTACTCTCCCAAGTTGAGCAGCCCCAGCTGATGTTACATGGAGCATAGTCTAGATTTTCTTGTTGATCTTTTTGCATATTGCAGATTTATGAACAAAATGATGATTATTGCTATTTGAAGCCACCATATTTTCAGAATAGTTGTTACATAGTAATAGATAACTGGAACTTAGGATGATCAGCTTATTTACATCAAGATATAATACAGACTTGTACCAATTTCTTTTAGAGAATGATAGAGGTAGAAACAGATGAGTAAGAGTAAATATTTTTAAGCTTTACGTTTTTCAGTCAAAACATTAGAATATGAGCTTTTGGAAAGAGAAAGTAATAAATTGAGGACAATTTTTAGATTGCACCTGTGTGTAATTAGTGTAAAACACGATCCCTGGTGTTTTCAGGAAATTGGATGGGGGTAATTAGAATGGTTTTAAAGATTGAGTAGACCTAGTCACTTAGTAGGAAATCAGTTTTATGTAGCAGTCACTCTGCAAACAAACTCACAAATGAAATGAAAATTCTAGTTAGTCGAGTGGTGTGTAACTTAAAAACTTATATTTATGAGATTAAAAACAACTTGTGAGCTTTTCTAAGATTATTTTAGAATTTAAATATGAAAATAAGAACATGTAGTTATATATACATATATACATATATATGTATATATGCATATATGCATACTCAGGATACAGATAAAACCAACGATTTCTTGCATTTGCTTGTTTAATTTCATCCCTAAGGCATTTATTAAATATGTTTAGTGTGTAAATTTGTAAGTTTATGTTTAGTGTGCCTGTAAATATGTTTAGTGTGTAATTTTTTTTTAGTGTGTAAATTTGTAAGTTTTTTATTTAAAATGCTAATGGAAGATTGTATTAGGTATGGTGAGTGATTTTTATTTTTCTAAGCAGTTTATCAGCTTGAGGTAATTTCACAATAAACTGATGTACAAACTATATTCCCCAATTTAAATGAGAACTAAGTTGCACAAGATCACAGAACTAGTGAGGAGTAGAACGGAGAGATACTATCCATTCCCTGGTCTTAATAACAGTCTATAGTAATACTGTGGGAAGATCTCTGGGCTAGAATACCTTAACATGACTTTAATTTCTTTGTTTTCCTTTTTTTTAAATGTACTTGGTACAGGTTCTCAGTGTGCAGTTCAGACCCAGAATGATCCTCCTGTTTTCAGCCTCCCTGACTCTGGGATTATAGGCGTGTGCCACAATGCTGGATCTAGGCATAGCCTGGGGGCGGGGCTCAAACCCCAGTCCCTGTGCTTAGTTAAGCAGGTGCTTAGTCCGTTGAGCTATCTCGTTGGCCCGTGACTTTAATTTTATTGCTTCCGTTTGTGTATGTAAAAAATGAGATCAAAGAGTTGGGTTGCAATGATATTTAAAGATTATTCTTGCTTTAAATGTTTAAAATACAGTCCTGTGGTTTGGCTGAATCATGTATAAGGCACTGTAACATTCTATTACTGTTCTCTTTTGGGCATAGAAATCAGATTTAATGTCAGAAATGAGATATGTATTTTAGAAAGAAGAATGCACTTACAAGAATCTAAAATACTTCATTAAATTTCAAAGTACCACTATTTAGAGGTCCACAAAACAATTTTGATTATTTCATAGTTTGAAGAATTGACATTCCTTCAAGGTTAAATGTTTAAAATGACTTTAATTTTAAAAAGTAAAATTATTCATCTCATAGTGTGGAAGATATTTTCAAAGTTTGCTTTGATTTTGTGTGTATGTGTGTGTGTTAATGTGTTTTATTTTTCTACCTTTTCATACTAAATTTGGAAACTGTTAGTCTGTGACAAAAGAGAGCATTTTATAGTGTTTTTTAAAAAAGAATAGTCGATAAATATAATTTAGTAACTTAGAGGAAACATGTAATATTATTATCAAATGGGGCTCAAAAGGACAAGCCAAGTTAATTTACTTCCAGTGCCAGAATTGTGTTAGACTCATACTTGGTTTCTATTAAAGTCTTGAATTAATAGCACTATGTAGTAATACTTTATCTTGTTTCTGGGTCTGTGCTGGTGATCTTGCCATTTTGATTTTGCACACTTGGATCAGGACTGTCCATTATAGCCTCTTAAAGTGGTCCTCCCACATTTCCACTGGCCAGTGTTTTTGGTTTGTCCAGCATTATTCGGTTAACCACCACTCGAAAGCAAGAATAGCATATTGCAGTGCCTTCCTTTTACTTTCAATTAAGTCTGGGGGAAAAGAGCAAAACTTAACCAAAGGATTATAAAACAAAAATGATGAGATGGTGGTGAGTATAACATAGCTGTGTATTGGAATTTGAATTTTTATGGTTTGTAGAGGTTTAAAAATGACTTCAAGAGCCAGCCAAATAGCTCAGCAGATTAAAGCTCCTGTTTAGGCAAATGCAGTGGTCAGGGTTTGATCCCAGCCCGCTGCCATGCCAGCCCTGCCCCTAGGGTGCCTTAAGGTGGCAGTTGAGACTGTGTGTGGTGACCCATACCTATAATGCCAGCTCTTGGGAGGCTGAGCACAGGTGTATCACTATGAGTCCAACTTGTGTAGTGAATCCCTGTAGTCCCTGTAGACCCTGTACTAAAATATGACATAAATAAAATAATTTAGTTAAGGTAATATAGGGAAAGAAACTTTGAAGGAAGAAAAATGAAACCCTACAAGCAAAATCAAGCCAAACTTTGAGTAATGGTATAAAATGATGTCTTAGTCTGTTTTTTGTTGCCATAACAGAATACCATAGACTGGGCAATTTATTACTTATTTCTCACAGTTCTGGAGGTTGGTAAGTCCAGTTATTAAGATGCAGACATTTGGTGAGGGCTGCGTTGCTGCTTCTCCTGCAGTAAAAGGCAGAGGAACCAAACTGGGAGAACAGGAGAGAGAATGAACACATAATTTTATGCAAGGGAACTCACTCTTTCAATTCCAGTGCCCTAATTTTAACACTTCCCATTAGGCTGTGAACCCTAACCCTGTTTCATTGGAGATTAAATTTCTAACAGTATATGGGGGGCACATTCAAGCCATGATAAATGGTTTTTGAATTATTGGAGAATGGTCATTCTGTGAGATCAACTATGTGACCACTGGCCTTAGTTTGAGAGTGACTGGAAAAGGATGATTGTGGTGGGTAGCTAACTGGTGGTCAGCTTTTTACACCTAGCTGAATTAAACTAGTGTGATGCTGGGTGTGGGAGGCCAATCTGAGGGTTGTTGTCAGCAGCATAAAGACAGAACAAGAGAAGCAGCCAAAACGCTGTTAGGGATGCTCTTTGGAGTAGCTGTTGGGGCTTTTGGAAGCTGTTAGTTCTCTTGGGCTGTTCTGCAGGAGGACCTTGTCATGTTGACTTTCCCGATGAACTTTGGAGAAGTTTGGGTCCTCATCTTGAGCATCACTTCCTTGCTTTGGAGGAGAAGATGGTGCACTGCTCAGCCTCATTAAGCTTGTTGCATTGGCTTTCCTCATGGGAACTCAGCTTTCCTCATCTCTGGAGAAGCTCAGGACCTCACTGTTGCTGAGGACAGCTGTGGTACTTTTGGGGGACCTCTGGTGCTTACCTTGACTTTGCTTCCTAGCTCTAGTTCATAACCCTCAGCATCCTAGTACAGATCTTTCATACCATTGGCATAGACTTTCTAGTTTCCACCACTGACCTTTGGTCCTTTCCAGCACATATCCACGAAGTGAGCTTGCAGGGGACTTTGTTGTGAGCTCTAGGCCTCCAGTTGGACTGGTAGGAGACATTGCTGTGAGCTCTAAGCCCTCAGCTGGATTCCTTAGTGTTTAGTGTGTGGGTAGATTTCCTGCACTTGTAGTATGTTATTCTTGGCTGATTGATTATAAAATATTACAAAACTTTTCCTATACTGTATTGTTCATCTTGCAAAAACCGTAAACCATTACAGTGATAAAGTATAACTGTTTATTTGTTTTAAATTAATTTATTTTTAATGTGTTGGTTGTTACAGGGTCTCACTATGCAGCTTGGACACGTAGTGATCCTCCTGTTTTCAGCCTCCCAGCGCTGGGATTATAGGAATATACCACTATGCTCAGACTCAGTGGCTGGCTTAGTCTGCTCTGCAGGTGGAGCTGGCATGGCATATGGTGCCAGGGATGGAATAACAGTCCCTGTGTTTGCCTAAGTGTGCTTAAGCAGCTGCTTTAGTCCACTAAGCTATCTCGCTGGCCCTGTAGCTATTTACTTTAGGTTGCAAAGAAATTGTAATAGGTAGCATGAATTGAAAACCTATAACACAACTAAGAGTATATACTTGATAATATGGGGGTTGCATAGGGAAGTTTCTGACTAAAAGCAGTGTTTTAATGATTAATTTGGCAATTATGCATTTAATGTAAATACATCATAGGCAGTATTTGAACCTATGGTCTAGTTGGTTTTGTCAGGTTTTAGTAGTAGCAGCAGAGAAGCAGAAATAAGGGGGAGGAAGCGTTTATTATCTCTAAAGATAGAGAATGGAGGGTAGGGAGATGGGAAGATCCTCTGATGTGGCACTGGAAGGATGAGGCTTTATGGACTTTTGCTAGGGTTGAAGTCTGAGGGGTAGGTTTGATTGGAGGACTTGATTGGAGGCTTGCTTGTGTGCATACTACGGGAGGGCGTGGGGAGTAGGTAAAAGGAAGTTGTGTTCTGGGCTGGAGTTGGGGAAGAAGTAGAAAGTGATCATTGGGAAGATAAGCTGATCTGGGGATTTAGCTATGTTGAATCAGGCCATAATTTAGCAGTTTGTACTTTGGTGGGAACCTATCAGGTTTAAGGAGATACAGAACCTCTCAGATTCTCTAAGTCTTATATTTCAACCTAGGCTGGAGAAATTATTCTAGTTTCTTTGAGTTTGTGAGTGGTGCTAAGACATTGTACTGGATCTGTTTTGGGAAATAGTGATAAAAGAAAACACTAAAGTTAGTTGGACTTTCTTGAAACCATGTTAAAATGGACTTCGTTCCTATACAAGGAATTTGTTTAAGAGATTTTCATTTGAAACAACCATGAGCCACATGATTTTAACAAAGTTGCACAGCAACCAATTATTAAAATTGAATTTAGTATGATAGTCTGTTAATGTGTAGTTCTGGTTTTTAGTTCAGTTTTGGTAACTTTTTTTGTGGGTGAGGACTGTGGATTGAATTGAACTCAGACCCTTGCACTTGCCAGGGAAGCGCTTATTCTACTGGGGCCATCTCCCTGGCCCCAGTTTTTGATTACTGTAATAAAATTAAAGGTGAAAATGATAAACCTTTGTCAAGTTTATGAAATACTACAAGATTTTTAAAAATTACTTATAGGTATTTGTATTATGTGGGATTGTATCAGTCAGTGTTTACTAGAGAAACAGATATAACACAAGGTATACAAATGTATAAGAATTTGAGAGTGGCATACAGTGGCCACCCAGAGTTGAATGTGGAAGAGTACAGAGGATATCTGCACAGTGGAGACCAGGGGATTCATTCTAAGGTCTGGAGCTCAGTGTAGTGTTCCATACAAGTCCAAAACAGGAGGCCCATGGGTTTGCCATGGAAGGCTGAAGAGTCTACGCCTGATATCAGGAGATGACATTCAAGGGGAAGGCAAAGACTGGAGCTCTTCTGAAGAAACTGGAGCAGATTCCATCCTAATTTCTCATTTATACCATTCAGGCAAAGAGCTACCCTAGAGTGGGACTTCCAAATCCTAGGGTGTGAACTTGCTGAACTTCTTAAATTGACACAGTCAACTGTCACAGGGGTTATTTAAGAAGTCTCTTAGAAAGACTTGGTAATTGGAAGTCTGAGACTTGCTAATTTGGCTTATTTGTAAATGCCATTGTAGGAATTAGAAAGTGAGTTATTAGGATTTATAAGTGGAAAGATTTTTTGTTGTTTTGTTTTTGCTATTTTGGAACTTTCATCCTATGGGAGTTTATCTTAAGTCTTTTTTATGATTTGCTTCTGAGAATAACACCTGTACTTTGCTCCCAGGACTCTCCTAATTTTTCCCCTTCCCTGGTGCTGCCAATTGTGTCTGTTCCATAGGATCCTTTTTCTCTTGGCTCCTATGGACTGTGGCTGTGCTTTTCTGTGTCTTACATGGTCTTACTCAGTTCTAAGGTACAAATAATGAACTATATGTTTGTAGCTCTAAAGTTATGTCTGTCCCTGGCTTGTTTTTTCTAATTATGTGCTTTGCTTTTTCCTTTGTATATTTAATAAGCACCTATAGTAACATATATTGAGAGAGAACAATTTCTTGTTTCTCCACTCCTTTATCCCATCTTTTTCTGGTTTTCACCAACTCAGGATAAGACACAACCATTCACATGGCCTAATTGTTTAGGCCATAAATCTTTAAAGAATTCATGACTTCCCTCCTCCTTTCTTTTCACATCTACTATGCCATAGTGGGGTGTTTGTATCATTGAAATCCCAGAAAGGTTTGTTATCACTGTTATGGAGGATCCCTTGTATATGACAAGTCACTTTTTTCATGATGCTTTGTATTTCAAAAGTTTGATTATAAGCACCACCAAAATACACTCCCTAAAATTCCCCTACTGGAGATCGAATATTAGGGCTTTCTCAGTTATATCTGCCTTTTTGTTATTTTGAGACAGGCTCTTGCTAAGTTGCCCAGATTGGACCCTGACTTTGGAAATCTTCTGTGGTCAGCATACCAGAGATTGTTGTGTCACACACCCAATTTGCATGTTTTAATAGTGGAGTTCTTTGATTTCATCTTATCTAGAGTTTACTGAACTATTTGTTGTTTATATTCATGTCTTTTTTCAAATTTCTGAGGCCTTTAGACATTGTTGTTTAAAATATTCCCTTGACTCCTTCTCTAGATTTCCACAATGCTATCACATTTGATTAACTGTCTTAATTAGACAGGGGTAGTGTTAAAGACATTTACTTGGGTTTCCTCACTGTATTAGCTCTTAATCCTGTGTAAAATAGGAACTCTGTATTGAAGTAGAATCAGAGAATGAGTTTGTTATGCTGTACATTTGTAGAATTGTAAAATGGCAGGTTGTGTGCTCATAGGTCTTTTAGATCAAAGAAGTGCTTGACCATGGCAAGGACTCTCCTTATTACTTACCCTCCATGTAGCCTCACTGTGATATGGTCTAAAATACTTGGGGTCCATCAGGTGTTAATCTCAGAGCCTTGAACTGAGCATAACTCAAAATATTTGAGTATTCTCCATCCTCTAATGTACTACAATAAATGATTAGAGCTTTTGGAATCAGGAAGTTACTGCTTCAGCAACACATATACTGAAACTGGAAGAAGGAATAAAGCATTCATTACTGTGCATATATTTGTCAGTGTATTGTAAGATTTTGCCATTTGGTAATCTGGCCATTTCTTGAGTTAGTAACTGGGAATATATCTTCTAACATACTGTTATGGTTTGTCTTTAGATGTTCCCCTAAAGCCTCATGCAGTCATGGGATGGATTTCTAGATTTTGTGATTAACTCATGATCCACTGGGATTATGGGTGATCCAAGACTAAGATTATGGGTCTGAGTACTGTTGGGATTATAGGTGTGAATGCTACATTCAGCCTGAGGTGAATAGCGTGAATATAATATAAGAGAGACAGAGAAACAAGACTTCCTTTCTGGTGCCATTGTTGCTGTTATTCCCTTTTGCTCTTGCTGTTTTGCTGTCTTCTGATGCCATAAAAGGTTGCTCTCTGCCATGTGCCATTCTGCCTTGGAACCAGCTGAGTATGGACTAAAACCTCCAGTGACTGAGCTATATAAACCTTACCTTCTGTCATTTGGAATATTAGGTACTTGTCCTGGCAACGAGAGAAGACTAACTGAGACAGAATTTGGTACCAAGAATGAGTTGATTGCTATGACTAAACCTGACCATGTGGATCACAAGCTTTTGGGATTGGTTTATGGGAAGAGATAGGAAAGGATCAGTTGCCTACTTATGAAGAGCTGGAACAGCTTTTCTGCTGTTCTGTTTGGGAGATTCTGCTCAGAACTCAGAAGACCAGAAGGCTGATATGAAGTCTGCCTGTAAAGACAAGGCTGGAGAGGTTTCTGTTGGGAAGGACTGCATGGTTGTTTGATTCCTGATGATTTGTGTTTTGGTTTGGCAGAAGTTTTATCTGCATTTTGCTCCTGTCCAGAGACTTTACCTGAGGCTGAGTTTATGCATGGTAGATTGATTAACCTGATGAAAGATGGGTCAAAGGAGTTGAATATTAAGGTGGGGACTTTTAGCCAGATTTATGTTGAGAATGAAGAGCAAAGAGCCCAGTAGGACGATTTAAAATGTTGTGAGTCTGGCCAGAAAGCAAGCTCCAATAAAGCTGTGAAATGCAAAGAGCTGAGAAGATCTCCATTGCCAAGAAGGAACAAGAGAATGGGAAAAAAATGGCCTGAGGGCATCACTGGAAGCAGCAGATCTCACTTTTTGCAGCATCTGAATTACAAAGGTGAGGGACTTTGCCTTGAAGGGAAAGCTGCAGAGCCCCATGTTCCAGAAGGGCAGCAGTGGCCTCACCAGGTTCCAGTATGGCACCAGCATAGAGAATTTATTCCTTGGAGTCAGAGTCAGAGTTAGTGATCCAGGCACTTAACCAAACCTAACTACTGTTCCAGTGGCAGCAGACATAGCATCATCCGTGTAGTGTTGTTTTAGGCATTTGCAGAATACAAGAGTTCTGAGGTTAAGAAGGCTTCCATCTCAATTTCAGAAGAAGGCCTAGGAGGCCAGGCAGTGTGCCCCTGCGAGGGCAATATGTAAAGTTGTGAGTGAGAAGCCTATTCAGTGGAAACCCCAGAAATTTGGAAAAGCTAGGATGTCTTAGTTACTCTTTTCTCATTGCTGGGACAGATACCCAACACCCAAAGTGAAGGAAGGAAAAGTTTATTTAGCTCACAGTTACTGCAGGTTTCAGTCCATACTTAGCTGGAGAATAGCAATGGCAGAGAGCATTAGTTCATGGAGGTGGAACAACAACAATGCAACAAAGAGCAATAGCTAAAGAAAGTCTGTCTCTCTATCATATTACATTCAGGCTCTCTGCCCCAGGCTGGAGGAAGTACTCACACCCATAATCCCAGCAGTACTAAAACCCATAATCCCAGCCTTGGATCATACATAATCCCAGTGCATCATGAGTTAATCACAAACTCTGGAAGTCCCCACTCATGAGTACATGAGACTTTGGGGGGACAACTAGACACAAACCATAGCAGGATCGAGGATCATCTAAGGGAAGCTACAAGGAGGGAGGAGCAAAGCTGGCCTAAGAAAGAAGCAATAGGAGCTACTACCACTAGTGCTGTAGAGCTCATAATTGGCCACAGATTGCTTCAGGTATTCCATTTGGAGCTATAGGATTTAATGTTTGCTCTGCTGGATTTTGGACTTGTGTTGGTTCCACTGCTTTGTTTTCCCCTGTTGTTCGCAGCTTTTGGAATGGTAATGTTTATCTAGTGCCTTTGAATATTGGAAGTGTTTAACTGTTCTTTTGTACAGGGGCTTACAGCAAAGAGTTTATTGGATTTCAGAATCGAACTAGGACTTGGATTTTTCAGCAATGCTGACACTGTTGGGACTTTGGCAACTCTTAGAGATGGACTACAACATCTTTTGCACAAAGGGATGTGCATGAGTCTTTGGGGGTCCAGGGTTGGAATGTTATGATTTGTCTCTAGGTGACCCTCAAAGCCTCAAGCAGTCATGGGGTAGATTTCTAGAGTTTATGATTAACTCATGATCCACTGGGATTATGGGTCTTCGTATTGCTGGGATTACGGGTGTGAGTGCTGCAGAGGCAGCCTGAGGCAGATAGCCTGAGTGTAACATAAGATTGACAGACATCCTCTCTGTTGCCTTTGTTGCTGTTACTCCTCCTTTTTGCTCTTACTGTTTTGCTGTTTTCTGCCACCATAAAGATTGTCCTGTGCCCTGTGCCATTCTATCTTGGAGTCAGCTGACTATGGACTGAAACCTCCAGTTACTACAAACTAAACCTTTCCTTCCTTCATTTTGGATTTGGGCATTTGTCCCAGCAACAAGAGAAGAGTAACTAAGGTACATCCTGTAGCATTTTGGTTCATGCTCTGGATGTTGTTGTTATTATTATTATTTTAAATGTATTTGATGCAGGGTGTCACTACACACCTCTGATTTGCAGTGATCCTCCTGTTTTCACTCTCCCCAGAACTGGGATTATAGGCGTGTGTCTCCACAGCCCAGTTTCAGTGGCTGGCTCAGTGTCCCTGGTGGTGGGGCCGGTGAGGCATGTGGTGCCAGGGTTCGAACCCTGGTCCCTGTGCTTGCCTATGCAGGTGCTTAGTCCACTGAGTTATCTCTCTACCCTTCGACATTATTTCTTCATCTTGTCTACACCTTTTCTTCATTTACTCATTCTGTTGTCACCTGTCTTATTGTTTCTTTCTTATTCCTGTATATGTATCATTTTCTCCTCCTGATGACTTCCTTCTTAGCTACATACAGGTCCTTGCTCAAAATACATTTTCCAATAAGGGACTTTCCTCATCATTTCTATCAAAAATAACTCCAGTCATATCCATCACTTTGTACCTACTTTAGTTCTCTTTGCAGTTCTTGTGGCCTTCATTTTACAGCTCATTTACCGTCATTTTCTTCCACTAGATCCAGGAACACAAGTTTTTCCTCCTTATCTCTTTCCTGGGTATTCAGAATACTCTCTAGTATGTAATAGGCTATTTGTAGAATGGGGGCATACTTTGAGAGAGTTGAAAATATTTTCTTAAAAATGTTTATGTTTTACTATATAATATTTGTGAATTAGGTTTTTGGTTATATGTCCTTTAGTAAATCTGTTATGTTAAAATTGATGAAGAATATAGTGTTTTTAATTGAAAACTGCACAGTAGCTAAGAAGTGAAATTAATAGCCTTAGAACCTAGATTGAGGATTTATACAAAAAATTATTTCCCTGTCCCCCAAAAAAGGGGAGGGAGAAGCAGAATAATAAATATGTGATTTACTTAGTTCGAAGTATTAGGTATTATTTATTATTATTATTATTATTATTATTATTTTTGATAGTACCAGGGATCAAATACTGGACCTTGTGCTTGCCAGGCAAATGCTTATGCCTCTGAGCTATATCCCCAGCCCTGTAGATTGTTTTTGGAAAGTAACTCAGTTTCTTTTAAAGAAAAAGCTTGATTTCACCTGTAGTTAAGATTTAGGTCTTGGAATCTGGAAAGTCTGCATGACTTTAGATTAAGTAACCTTTATGTATCACAGGTTTAAAATAATATTGGTAGAACAAACTTAATCCACTTACTGTTTATCATAGTATTGAGTACAATAAAGTAAATATACTGGTAGGCACATGTGCAACCATAGGAATCACTTAAAAAATTTTAACTATGATCATTTTTTATGTGCTGGTAAGATTTTTAAAATTTTTAGTAGCTTCGTTGCTTAGTTGTGAGTAGCTCTAAACAATTCTTTTATCATTAGTTACTATTTTGTATGTGCAAATTAAGGAATTTTAAGCATACACCAACCTTTGGCCTCCTTAGAAGTAAGGTAGGCTAGAGATATGATCATCTAAACTATGATACATTGGCTAAGTGAGTTCATTGTATTTTAGGTGTCAAGTTTTTTTCTTTGGGTGGATATTTAATTCATCCTTAGGACTTAATTTTTAATCATGTCTGTAATTATGGATAAATAAACTATGAATAGTAAACACTTGAATGTTTATTGTTTTTAATTGAGTCTTCTACTCTAAAATAATTTTTAAAGAATTACTTTATTCTGAGAAAATTTAGTATTCTGTGTTTTTGCAGTATTATATGTTAGTATTTTTTCTTTTTTTTTGTACTCTTTATTATTTTTTTTAAAGAACACAAAATAGTGGTAGAAGAAGACACCGTTATACATGGTACAAGATTTCACTAAACAAAATAATAGGAATCCAACAATGGTTGCTGTATTACATGATGCTATGTGCAAATTAGTTTTTCAGATTGACAGATATAAATGTATAAGTTTTGCTTTAAAAAAAACAAGACATAAGAAATTCAAGAGAGGAAAAAATCAGAGTAAAAACAAAAATTGTAAACATTAACTGTTCCTTTCTTTTTTATATATTCATATAATTAGAATTCTCAAAGTAGAAAGGAGTAGGCAATATTTAAAGATTTAAAATTTCTGAAGTTAGTTCAACTTATAATACCACATTTCCAAGAAAAATTAGTATTTTTTCTTATTCCATTAAATGTCATTTTGTGTGACTTTAATAGGAATATCGTTTTCATCCTGTTACCTATTACCATAATTTGTCCATCATACTTTTGTTGGATAGGTAAATAACATTACAGTATTATAATGTACAATGAATACTTTTATTAGTCACTTTCCTGTTACAAAAGACAATACCTTAAACCTGAAACCTAGAGAGGTTTGTATGGTTCCCAGTTTCCAGTGAGTTCAGTCCAAATTCAGCAGGCTCCAAGGCCTAAAAGGTATGCTGGCAGGACCCAGCTAACACCTGCTAGTCCCTGGCAGGCAGAAAGACAGGATGAAAGAGCGTGGACAAGAAGACACCCTTCCAGGTTGTGCCCCCATTGGCCACTTCCAGTGAGACTCCTAATAGCACATCAGCTACTGAAATTATCAACAACCCCACTGAGAAGAACTGTATGGACCTCACTGATCGTCAGACCCAAACATGAGACTTCTGGGAAACATTTTAGATGTAGACCATAACAGTACTACAAAAGTTTTTGTGTTCATGTACATGCTTTTCTTTTAGAATATAAAAAAGTAGAATTGAGTCTGGGCATTTGCAATATGGTTGATATTACAGAATAGTGACCAGTTGTCCTCCAAAAAGATTGTATCTGTTGATATTTATCACAATAATGAGAGTGTACATTTCAATTCAGCTTTTCCTGCATCTCATATTTTTTTGCATTGCATATTACAATTTAAAAATATTTCTCAGTTTATAAGGTTAATAGTGATAATTGAACTTTTTGATGCTAACAAGGCTGTAAACTCTTATGTTATAGGTGCATTTGCATCTATAATTGCATGTTTATGTCTTTCGTTTTTATTCTGTTGGGTTGTTCCAAAAGGTCATTAATACTAGTCTGATATTAATATCCTATTTTTCTTTCTTTTAAAAAAAAAATTAGTACAGGGTCTACAGGGTCTTACTACACAGATAGATACATACTGATCTGTTTTCAGCCTCTCAAGGGCTGGGATTACAGGCATGTGTCACCATACCCAGTCTCAATGGCTGTCTGTGGGGGTGAATGGGGGGAAGGGTCTGGCATGACACGTGGTGCCAGGGATTGCACCCTGATCCCTGTGCTCTGCCTAAGCAGATGCTTTAGTCTGGTGAGCTATCTGGCTAACCTTTAATGTCCAAAACTTGATATATTTTAATAATATAGACATTCAAATATTTAGTAACAATTCCTTTTTTTTTTTTTTTTTGTATTTTAGGGAAGGGTCTACAGGGTGATCAAGGTCTCACTACTAGATCAGACTAGTAGTAGTTTTCAGCCTCCCAAAAGCTGGGATTACAGGCCTGGGCCACTATGCCCAGTCTCAATCACCATCTCAGCATGCCCTGGGGATGGGTCTGACAAGACAAACCTGGAGATTGAATCCCCAGCCCCTGCTTGCAGGAACTTTAATCCGCTGAGCTGTTTGGCCAGCCCTAACAATTCCATTTTTAATTTCCACATAGTAAATCTTTTATATTGTTAATTCATATTGTTGTCTTCTGTGAAACTTTTGTGAAGCACACTTATTTTTGTAAACTAGGAGCCTTTTGTGGCAGATGAGTATATCGAGCGTCTTGTGTGGAGAACCCCAGGAGGAGGTTCTAGAGGTGGACCTGAAGCTTTTGATCCTAAAAGGTAAAGTAAAAATGTGTTATTATCGTTGGTTTTTATACCCCTTTTTGTGTACACCTAACTAATACTGGAATTCGTTTCAAAAGTCATATAAAGGATTTTAACTGACAGTTGGTCAAAAAAAAGATATGTATAACTAAGGTGAGACAGTACCAGAAATTTGAAATTTTTTTCTTTTCTCTTTCATTTATTTTAGAGAAGCCCTTTAACTGGTATGAATTTCATTAGGAATAAAAATTTAGTGTTTTTTTTCAGTCAAATTTGAAAGGGTTAAACATTTAAAATAAAATCAGGTTCTGTATGCGCTTCTATGTATAATAGCCAGTTGGAGAAACAGAGGCAGTGAAATGTGTTATTATTTTTGTGTTGCATATTTGTCTTCAATTTTTTAAAAAATCTATAAAGTATGGTTCTATTCTGGAGGGTTAAGGGACATTCTGGATGAGCTTTTCTTTTACCTCAAAAACAAACTGTCAAGAAAGGGGCCCAGGGCGACACTCAGTGGAATAAGTGCTTCCCTGGCAAGCGCAAGGGCCTGAGTTCAATCACTCATTCTGCCCCACCCCCCAAAAAAGTCAAGAAATACTGGCCAAAAATCCATGTAATGACTTTTTGAAAGCTATGTGGCTTGGGCTTGTGACATTACAGAAATACTTGGGAAACTCCTAACAGAGTACTACAGAGAAAATTGATATTGATCATCCTTATCTCAAAGAGTTGTTATTAAGGCTTTCCTTATAAGTGAATTGGGTAGTTCCTTTTTGATTGATATAATCTTTCTTCCATTAGATTATTAGAAGAATTTATAAATCATATTCAAGAACTCCAGTTAATGGATGAAAGGATTCAAAGGAAAGTAGAGAAGTTAGAGCAACAATGTCAGAAGGAAGCCAAGGAATTTGCCAAGAAGGTACAAGAGCTTCAGAAAAGCAATCAGGTAAGCATTTAGCTATGCAATAAATAAATAGTTTATGTTCATTATCTTCTTTCCAACTGTAGACTCTTTAAAAAATCAAGTTCAATTACAATAACTGTTAAGGTTTCTCTAAATTCTTTGATTCCATAAAATAAATGACTTGTTATCCTGTGGTCTTGGCATTAGCTTGTTATTATTGAGTGTTGGTTTGGCAATCACAATACTTTTTCAGGAGGTGGTGTCATGTTTAGTGCAGTCCTTCTAGTAATGTAAACTTTCAAAAATAGTCTAATAAACTTGAGTTTTTAGGGGCTCTATTAGAATTGATGTTCAGATTATATTTGTATTATTTTTAATCCTACAAAGTAATACCAGACTTGGATCAAATTTTTCCCCCAGAGAAACCATTTTGGAGTAAAATCAAACCACTAGATTGGCCCAGTGCCTACGTAGACCTAGCCTCATAGTCACTCTTAAGCCTTAGAATTAATCTGGAATTGCTGAAACCCTTTCACGGGCTGACCTACAACCTCATTGTGATTGCTCTAAATCAATGTTGGTGAATTTAAAGCACTTTGTCACTGCAGGTTGTTTGTATCATTGAAAGCTCTAAAAGGTCAGCCATCTGATCTTAAGTATCCTTGGTGGAACATTGAGTTTTGCTGCCTCCTAGGGGCTATTTGTCTTTTCATGTAAGATCAGTAAATTGATCTCTTCTGCCTGTCTTACTGCCCACCCTCTCCTTTTCTCTGTCTCTGAAATCAGGAGAGTTTTACTGGAAATGAGACAGCTCTTGGATTTCCAGAAGGAGTCTTGAATGGGGTGGCCCATCAAACTGATTTCTAGTAGGATTTAAATTCCTTCACTTAAATGTATGTGACTGTTAGAAAAATTTCATTATGGAAGTCAGTTAATTCACATAAGATAAGGAATGTGTTTTTAGTAAAGGTGAGACTTTCCAAATACTCCTAATGCAGCTTTTCCCTGATAATAAAAATAGTGTCAATGTAGACTAATAATCTCTGGTGCAGTGTGCTTGAGTGTGAGTTGCAGCTCTGCCATTATTAACTGCCTATTCTCAAGCAGTTCAACCTGTTTTTGTCCCAAGTTTTCTTCTGTAAAATGAATTGTTATGGATTAAGTAATACATGCTTAGACTAGTTTCTAACACAGAAATTCTTCATTAAGTGTTTGCAACTTTGCGTCTTCAGTTGAAGGTTAGAATGAAAATACTATTACCACAGAGCAGTTGGTGTGCTCAGGAGAAGGAAAAAATAGTCTAAGAATATATTGTAATAGAATGCTTGCTGTAATATTTCCTGTTTTCAAAACCAAAAAGAGCAGTTTTATCATATATGATACTAGCAAAATTTCAAAATAAATGCTAATTTTTTTTATTTTCTGATGCAGATTTTTGAATCATTACTTAGGGCTTTATGATGACAAATACTGTTGTTAAACAGTATGAATAATATGAAGCTTTACTATATATTGATGAACAAATACAGTGATGTTAAATATAGTTATTTTAATAAAGGTATAGAAGGTTACAACTTGGTTAGGTTTTCAGATCACATCATCCTAATAAGCTGGAATTGCTTTTCTGGATCTCATTTATATTTCTAAACTCTCTTTTAATTACCAGAAATAGAGTACTAACGCATTAGCACTTTGGTTTAGTTGACTTGATTTTTGTGGTGCTGGTGATTGAACATGGGGCCTCTCACGTGTGACAAACACTGTAGATTTATGCCTTTGATTGGTAATATATTATACGTATTAACTTTCCTCTTTAGTTATATTTTTTGCTATCACACATTTTTCCTAGGTTGCCTTCCAACATTTCCAAGAACTAGATGAGCACATTAGCTATGTAGCAACCAAAGTCTGTCACCTTGGAGACCAGTTGGAAGGGGTAAACACACCAAGACAACGGGCAGTGGAAGCTCAGAAATTGATGAAATACTTTAATGAATTTCTAGATGGAGAATTGAAATCTGATGTTTTTACAAATTCTGAAAAGGTAAGCAGTGTCAGGCTAAAAGCAAATTACCACATTAATAAGAATGCCAATTAGGAACTGCATTTAATACTTTCTAGGTAGACTTTTAACTGAGTAGCTGATTTATAAAATGTTGTTACTGTTCTAAAATGTAATTTAATACAGCTGTAGTATTAAATATAGATTGCTTATTTTGATAATCAAATTATTAATTGGTTGGCCTAGCATTTTTGTTTAAAGTTACATGTGTGTTAGAAATGCTGAGATAACTATGTTTATAAATATTTCTTTGCCATAATTGTCTTAAATTAATGCCATTTCTAATCTTTATCCAACATTAAGTAATGGGTACAGTAATTTGACTTAAAAGCTGAAGTGCCTTTGTGATTCTAGATTTTTATCACTTAAGATATGTTACACAGAGTTCAGTAATCTGGACCAAGGTATTGTTTATGTTAATCTCTTTCATAGCATTATTCACTTAATTCTGATTTAAGGGTGTGTGGTAGTAACTATTCTGCAGTCTTGAAGATAATTTAGATGTTCTCCTAAGAGAAAACATATTAAAATATGTGGGAAAAAAATTGACATTCATCTCATTGCCCACTTATTCACTGATAAGTTATTCCAGATTTGCTCCATAGAACATCAGAATGGTAAAAGCTGAATATTAAGCACTTTGAATTAAGCAACACATTTGTGTGAGTGCTACTCTGTAGGGTGACTGAATTTATAACTTTTAGTGAGCTTTGAAAAATGATGGCATATGTGTAGATAATTCCTTTAGAAAGTATTTTTGAACAGTTGAGTTAGCATTTATATTTATAGTGAAAGTAACACAGATAAAGTTTAACATTGTGAAAAATATGATACTGAAGGATTTACAAAATACTTGACCTTACATCTTACACATTTATATGGCCTATATATGTAAGAAATATAGAGGCTTAATGCTGAACTATACTAAAGCGTAGTTTATGGAATTTTTAAAAGGTTTTTTAAATATAAACATACACTTATTTATCATATAGTATGAAGTACAGTATTTTAACATGTTACACAAATTTGTCTTATATACATTCGGGTGTAATTCAAATCTGATATCTTGTACTTCAGATTATACTTAGTGGATTGTACAGTGCATTTATGCTGTTACAAAGTAAATATAGGTATCTTACAATGTGAGTTACCTGTTTATTTGATTGCAATTTAGAATAGTGATTCATATTTTAAAGAAAAAGATTTTTTAGACTGAGTAAAATACTTATTTCTAATCTGATTTATTATATGTTCATACAACATTTTTAAATTGTCAAGTAGTTATGTAGTTTTTGCTATTAATCTTTTTTTTGTTAATGTTTTCTCTTAATATTTGAAGTTTTAATTAAAAGAAAACAATCTATGTTTTTTCAGGTTTATTCACTTGGTATACTCCGCCATCTGTAATTTTGGAGGGGCAATTGCAGACCCACATATTTACGTTAATTTCTTTGTATCATGCTATTTTTTATCCTTTTATCTTTTATGTCCTTTGTTCCTCCTTTCTCAATTGTTTTTTTTCTTTTTTCTCCACGCAAATTTTGTGTTCGGGTTTGCTAAGTAAGGATCATCATTTTTGTCTTGGTACTATCACAGTTAACTGCAATTAAGAACTTGCTGTATGGTATTAAGTTGCTATTTACCAAAGAAACTTCTGGCCGTCTCATGTTCTGGCTTCTGGGCTAGACATCTTCCCAATAGAAATAAAAGAAGAATCATTTATGTTGTAGTTAGATGTATGGCTGTGGGATGAGTTTACATGAGACAAGATACAAACACATATTCCTTTTAACTCCTGGCCTCTAGTTATTTTTGTTAAATTCTTGGAATGTAATTTCTCTTGAGAAAACCTATTTTACATGTTCCCCTGTCTTTGCCTTTGTGTTGCCTGTTTTTCTGTTTAGAGTGGTAGCTTGTTCTTCATACAGGTAATGCTTAATGACTACGGTTACCTTGAAACTATTTAGGTAGTTTCAAACTCACCCTAAGAACAGATATAAACATTATTAGATTGTGGTTTTAGCACTTTATTTTTGTACTGGGAATGGAACTCATGGTCTCTTGCTTGCTAGGCAGGTGCTGTGCCATTGAGCTACATCCACAGCCCTGTTACAATATGTTTAAACTATAATATAATGTAGGCTTTTACTTAAATAATTTTACAAAATAAGTAACTTTGGGAATTCAATTTAAAAACTTGTATTGCTATACTACTTACTCTGTTAATCAAAGTTTGATTCTTAGGGGAGTCTGTACTGATACAGAGAGAATGAGAGACTTTGCCTGTTAAAATAAGTGGTGTGGTATGTCTTAATGTGAGGAACCTGTGCACTCATGTGCAGCTGATATGGAGCTGTTTGGCAGTTGAGAATGGTAGTGGCCTGCTGAATAAGAGGAAAGATAACGGAAGCAAAAATACTGTTTGCTATTGTTTGGAGTCAGAAGTAGCAATAGGTCCTGCTGAAACCTGTAAGTGCTTGCTAGGGTTCATATGAATGATTAAAATAATTTAGACTAGTGTTCTTAGCTCATTGTGTTTGTAAGATTTTATCTTTTTTGATGGAAAAGAAAAATGAGACAATTATAAAGGCAGTTATTAAAGTTGGACCAAATTAAAAGTTAGAACTAAGTTAAACTTTAAAGAAAATATATGACAGACATGAATATCTTCTTCCTTTAAAGAATTTTAGACACATTGCCTAAGGTTTTTTTTTTCCTATAACTTGAAAAAGTGTATTTCTATATTTCATTTAGATTTAATGTTAAATGTTAGCTCTGCTTTTAGACCAAGTATTATAACTATGGTTATTAAATGACAGGCATTTTGCATATGAGCTTAAAACATAAGTACATGACATGGTAGGGCATCTTCATAAGTCTTATTTATCCTCTTGGAGTTCATAAACTTAGAAGGAATTTACACATTGCTTACAGCAAATCATGATTTTAATTTCTTTAGAGCAAACTTTTACTACAGATTGCTTTGGGCAGGAACTGTAGTATCAAAACAATCATAAAAAGTTTAGTACCGGAGACACAAAAACTAAAAACCAAAAACAACCTTTCAGTACCAGGAAGAGAAATATTTGGCTTTTGACTCATGATAATAATACCCAGGTGTATTTTTCTTGCTCACAACATTTTATTATGGGCTTTTAAAGGAAATTGTTTGAGGGATAGACTATATGTATAGGAAGATATCACTATTTTCAAATGTGCAGTTAATTTTCGATATGTATGAGATTTTTAATTATTGCTTTTATGTATTTTTTAATAGATAAAGGAGGCAGCAGACATCATTCAGAAGTTGCACCTAATTGCCCAGGAATTACCTTTTGATAGGCAAGTTTATTTCTCAAGAGCTTGGAAATATTTATAGAATAAAATTGCACATTTTCTCTGTATGATTTTTCTTTGCCCATTAAGTCAAACAAAACTTTGAGTGTTTTTTTTTTTTGTACAAGATAATACTATAATGTAAAGTAGTTTATTGAAAAATAGCCTCTTAATATGTAAGCATAAAGATACACTCTGAAATTTCAATCCTTGTTTGTTTTCTGAAAAAACTGATGACATTTTTTTGAAATTGAAGTAAAATAAAATACTGAATTTTTTCTGTATTACAACTAGGGTGTCAAGGTACATTTTAAGTATGATAGTTACTCAGCTGGTTTTATCTATTTCTAGATGAAGATTCTAAAGCTTTGAGTATCTTTAAAAGGCTAATGAATATTGCAAAGTATCTTCAAGAAATTAACATACACAGATTTTTATATGTAGTGTCATGGAGTTTTAGCCTTTACCCTATCTATAAAACTCCAGGAGATTTAGGTCAAGAATCCCTATATTAAATATAAGATCTTAGAGCCATTATTACATTAGAGTTTATCCTATGTACTGAGATGAAAATTATTTTATGGTTTTCTGTAGTCCCTGGAATGTCAGACTAATGAAATCTTGGTGGAAGTTGTTCTTTGTGAATATCAGAAACAAATAGAACTTTCTAATATCAGATAATATATCTGCTTTTCTTTTGTTCATACTTAAAACTCTTCAGGTACAAGCATAACATCGATATATTACCATACTTAAAGCATGACTGGAATATACAGTTTATTCCTCTCCAGATTATGTTTTATGCTCTATATCATCCTAAAGGATTATAGTAAAAATTTTAAAGTCACCCACCAAAACTTATCTCTATCTTAGCTCAATTCAGAGTTGTATCATTTAAGTGGCTAACATGTCTAGCTCAAAATAGATGCATGATAACATTACCTATATCTCCATCCATCCCTCTGTTCTATTATTGCCTCCAAAATATACATACATACATGTTTATCTTCTTCATCTCTCAAGTTCATATTTAAAAGCTTTATGCTTTGTATTTTATTTTTTATAATGGGTGTTGAACCTTTGGCTTCGTGTACATGCTAGGCAAGTCTGTTAGCACCAAGCTCTTAGTTTTGTTTCAGCCTTGTTACCAAGCCTTTAAGTTGAATATGTACCTTAGTCAGATTTAAAATTTTCACCCAGGACAGTCAGATCTTACATGTATTCCGTGACCTACTATAACTTTGAGATACCATTTTTTATAACTTAATAAATTTTTGTTTCCTTCATCATCTGCTTTTGGCATCTCTTTTGCTGACCGCTCTTCTTTTTCTTCCAGTGATGGCATGTGTCTCTCAACATCAGTTTTCCATGTTACATGTTACCACTTGATTTGCTGAATCTAGTATGTAGTATTTTAGTTTTTTAATTGCTAAAGATGAGTGGTTTTCCTGCTAAGAACATTCTTTTTATGGCTTTTACATTTTCTATCTAGTTTTAATAATTATTTTTTTTTTTTAAATAGCCTTTTGTAGGGGCAGTACTGGGGATTGAACCCGTGGTCTTTGTACTTGGCTACATCTCTAGTCCTTGTTTATTTTTTATTTTGCTAGTCATGCCCAAGCTGGGCTCAAACTTGGAATCTTCCTATATTTCTTAGCTGAGGTTACAAGTATGCACCACCATGCCCTCTTTTAAATAATTTAAAACTTCATACTTTTTGATACTTTTTCCAATCAAATTTTATTGGTGTATTTTCAGTGTATGTAATGGTCACATTCATCATAGAGAATTTGTACCTATACATTATATAACTTGTTTCTTTTTTTTCCTATACCCCTCTGTTCAATCCTTCCTCCCTTCCCCATTTACAGAAGCTTTGTAAAACTTTATTTTCAAAAATCCTGGTGTGGGGCAGATTGACATTAATCATAATGATCAAGTGAACTTAAAATGTCAGTAAATATGAGTAGGGAGAGTAACAATTTTAGGACTGTTAGTGCCTCATGTTCTTCCTACTTGAATAAGGGAATTGATTATCAATGTGAATTTCCTAAATGAGAAGCATCTGTCTCATCTAAGTTACCTAAATAAAATTTTGTTGCCTATTATGCTTCATATCTGTACTCTCTCTTGGGCTTCATCTTTTTTTATGATAATATTTTAATTTATAATAATTTTAGATTTACAAAAAAAGCGGAGAATTCTAGATACTTTTGTTCCCAGTTTTCTCTTTAATGACATCTTACATTAAATGTGTCATAACTTGTGAACCTCATCATTCACTTGTATTTTTCAGATTTTCAGAAGTAAAATCCAAGATTGCAAGTAAGTGGAGTCAACTTATGTAACTCTTTTTAAGCAAGTAAAAACAATTACTTTTGTAAAAAAAAAAAAGGCGAAGAGCAAATAAGAAAAATCAGGATGGTGAGAACAATGAGTTCTCACTCTGTCATGGAGTTTAATTACTTTTCTTTGAAAACAAGCATTACCAGCTTCTGGAATACTCTTAGAGAATACTCTATGGTTATGCCAACATAAATGTAAATCCTGAATATGTACATTTATATATGTGCCTATATCTTTATCTGTATTAAAAATAATGGGTAGCAAAAAGCTTTGGACCTTGTTTTTTAAAATTTAATGTATTTTTGCGATTGTTTTGTATATGTATGAGAATTAGTTTCTTTCTGTTTGAACATTTCTCACTTTTAAAGCTAAGACAATCTGAGCATTTTGATACGTATTTTACTCCTTAGGTGATTAGTTTGGTTTTTGCCAGTCTTTGGATTGTACTGTAAACTAGATCCTTCCTAAGTTTCTGGAGAAAGCACTGTATTTGTATGCTCCATCTATAGTATCCCAGGTCATTGTTTGCTAGACCTTTTTAAAGAACCAACTGTACTTCTAGGACTCTTGGAATGAGATGATATAAATAATTGTTGGATTTATTGGTATTATTTTTCATCACTGTAGATTAACCTGAAGTTTAAGGGTTCATTAAGAATCATAATAACCAGGGCTGGTGAGTTAGCTCAGCAGACTAAGCGCCTGCTTAAGTGGCAAGCATAGGGGCCAAGGTTTGATCCCTGACACCGCATGCCACACTGGCCCTACCCCTGGGCACACTGAGCCTGAGACTGGGTTGGAGTGTGGTGGCATATGCCTGTAATCCCAGCACTGGGGAGACTGAAAATAGGAGGATCAATACAAGCTCAAGCTGTATAATGAGACCCCGCACACACACACACATACAGACACACACACGCATGAATTATAATTTAAGAATGCTGAGTCAAGTACTGCATATTAAGATGAAATTTGATACTTTATCCACTATTGTTTATGGTTAAAAACATCTGAACTCAAAGAATTTTGTAGTACTCATCCTTTTTACAAAGCTAACATTACTTTTGCTGTCATGACTGACCTCTGAAGGATTTTTCATTTTATCTTCTTAAAAAATATCTAGTCAAATGCTAGTTTAAGTAATAAGTAGTAAATGGTGGTCAGATCTCAGGGAGCCCAGCTGTTTCACTGGTTTGAAAGTTTTCATGTCTTGAAATATAGATTACATAAAACTCTGAATATTATAAGCATTAGATCTGTTTCTGTAATATCTCCTTTTGTAATTATTCCAAAAAAAGATTACTCATAGTCATTATATTTGTAAATAACTGAGGTGTTTGTAAGCAACTTTAGATGCTTTAAATGCCTCAATATAGCTATATGCTTCTTATTTTTAGGTAAATACCATGATTTAGAATGCCAGCTGATTCAGGAGTTTACTAGTGCTCAAAGAAGAGGTGAAATTTCCAGAATGAGGGAAGTAGCAGCAGTACTTCTTCACTTTAAGGTAAACAGTAAAAATTTAAAATAAAGACCAGTGTCCAGAGTTGTGGAAATT
Organism: Ctenomys sociabilis; assembly: GCA_004027165.1. NCBI lineage: Eukaryota > Metazoa > Chordata > Mammalia > Rodentia > Ctenomyidae > Ctenomys > Ctenomys sociabilis. The sequence goes on from PVKA01008503.1 coordinate 39,154, forward strand.
CTACAGGTTTTTGTCCTAGTCTCTGATTTTGGCCTCTTAATTGTATAAATATATCAGCAATAATTTTCATTGTTTTAAATGATTTTGAATAGAGTATACATTTTATGTATCTGTGAAATGATTTTAAATCTTAGATATTTTATATTTTAGTAAAGATTTTGTGTTATATTAATGTTAAAGAGTTTCCATATAGTTTGGTAAAGAGAGTTATTATCATTTGCTTTTTAGCGTATCTGCTTCAGTCAAACATGTTATGAAATAAGTCAGAAAGTGAGAAAATTGGCCCTAATTATCTGGTGGAATGTAGGCATCAAAGAGTTCATGAAATGTGACTACTAAGAGAAATCCAGAGGGTCTCCAGTGGTAAATGCAAAGAAATATTTTAAAATAGACATAATCTTCTTGAGATGGTCTTGGTGATACCGCCTATAATCCCAACATTTAGAAGCTAAGCAGGAGAATTTAGAATTCAAGCTGCATACCCCACCTGGGCTACAAAATAAATGAAAAAAAAATTCTTCCTTCAATCTAGTTCTTCATATTTAATCATGAAATTAAAAACTTGGACTTGTTTACTGGGCTTTTCATTTGGGTAACATCGATGAAATATTAAAAATGCCATTTGAGAACACGGTACATCATTATATTGAGCTTAATATGACAAGGTACTTTGCCTTAAACCATTTTATTGAAATTACTTCAGTTAAAAGTAAATTCCAGGAGCTGGGGAGATGGCTAAGTAAGTTCTTCCCTGGCAAACACAAGGGCCTGAGTTCAATCCCCAGATCTGCAAAAAAAAAAAAGGTAAATTTCAGGGCTGGCAAGATAGCTCAGCAGACTAAGCACCTGCTTAAGCAAGTGCAGGGACCAGGTTCCATCCCTTGCACCAGCCCCACCCCTGGGTGTGAAGAACTGGCCAGCCGCTATTGGGTGGGTGGTGTACATTTGCAATCCCAGTGTGAAGGAGGCTGAAAACTGATCTGTATGGTGAGACCCTGTACCAAATCTATTTAAAAAACTTAAAAAGTAAATTCCTGGGATTGTGGATATAGCTCAACGACACAGCACTTGCCTGACAAGTACAAGGTCCTCGGTTCAATTCCCATTACCAATAAATTAATAAAATAAAAAGTAAATACCCATATTGTCAAGTTAAACACAGCTGTGCGAAAGGGAAATGTTTTGAATCCAAGAGAAGAAAAGAAAAAAGATGAGATATATGTATGTATATAGCCTTCAAGCTAGGGGTGTGTGTGTGTGTTCCCGTGCACCTGTGAATGGCTATGTGCATGTATGTTTTGAGTTGAAACACATGGTTAGATGATTTTAATGCAGAAATTACTGGAAAGAACTCAATTATAACTGAGCATTCTTCTTCTTTCTTTTTTTTTTTTTTTAACCTCAGCATTTTTACTGCACCTAAAGTCCAACAAGTATATAAACCAACCGATCAATTTTATCATTAAACATAAGAGAAGACATCTGTTAACTGATTCTGTATAGTTATCTTTATTTCATTCCAGTAACTACTAGTCATTCAGAGAGACATAAGATACAACTTTAGCACTTTTAATGATTTTATTGTTGTTAATTTAACTGGAAATAATGGCTAACAATGTGTTTACTCTTTTTAGGGTTATTCTCATTGTGTTGATGTTTATATAAAGCAGTGCCAGGAGGTAACATATCTGTATACTTTATTGAGCTTTTATGCTATTTTGTATTTTCAAACCCATTTAAAAATTGTATATTAACCATGAAAAATGCCTTTGCTGTCTAGGGGGCTTACTTGAGAAATGATATATTTGAAGATGCAGCAATACTCTGTCAACGTGTGAACAAGCAAGTTGGAGATATCTTTAGTAATCCGGAAACAGTACTGGCTAAACTTATTCAAAATGTATTTGAAATCAAACTACAGGTAATTTTAAACATTGACAAATTAAATAGTTCTTAAGGAAAGGTGGGGCTTTCTTAATGTTTTAGAAGTTTTTTTTTTAAATAGTAATCTAATTAAGGAGAAAGAAATGTCAGTTATTAAGCTTTTTATTTTTATTTATTTATTTATAAATACTGGAGATTGAACTCAGGCCCTTGTGCTTGCCAGGCAAGCGCTTGTTTTACTGAGCTATGTCCCCAACCCTATCAGGGTTTTAAAAAAAATGGTTATTCACCAAGGAAAAGGTGCTAATTCCCAATTATCATCAAAATATGCTTGAAATTTGTTATAGCAGTAGTAGTGGTAATATAATATTGTGGTAGGAAGCCTCAAAATCTTTAAATTCTTGGCTTGAACAAAAAGACAGTCATGGAATGGAACAAAAATTACAGATAGAGTCTTGTAGAACTTTTTATGATATATTAACATGAAAGTAAAAGGCAGAAATTTTACAACCTTTACTCTCATAACACTGTACTTATAGACATGTTCTAAATTATGTTTACCGCTAGATTAAACATTGTTTTAAATGAAATTTAGGACTTTTGATAGCTTTTAAATGTGTTTATGTTATGGGTATCTATAATTGGAATTATATTACACAGCATTCTCACATTTACTGACCAAGGAACCCTAGTTTAGATCAATGCCTGTTAGTGTCTCATGAGATGCTAATAAGCACCATTTGGATTCTAATGATGTTTCAAAAGAAAAGATAATTGCTTTAAAATCTTAATATTTATGCCCCAGACTGACATAGATCTTCTGTAGGTAAATATGAGAAACATTAAAATTTTAAAATCTATTCTTAAATTTTTATGATTGGTCCATTTTTTGTGGATTGCCTTTTTGATGGGATTTGAAGTCACTATAGTTCAAAATTACATCAAATTTTAGAAGACAAATAAACTATTAATATATATAATAAACAAATTAATATTTACTTATAAAACTTGACTTTCTTTTTCAGAGTTTTGTGAAAGATCAGTTGGAAGAATGTAGGAAATCAGATGCAGAACAGTATCTCAAAAATCTTTATGATTTATATACAAGGTATATTTTTTAATTATTAGAAAATAATCTCAAATTTTCTTTTTCACCAGCACATATTTGAGTTCATTTTATCATTGTTGCTGTTTCTAGACTGATTCAGTCTAGAATATTTTTTGAATAACAGTTTATCGGATGGCAGTATTCCTTTTAGTATTAAATGCTTGAATGTGTAGAGTTGTAAAAAAAACAATATTCTTAGTGCATTAACTTGAACTGGATTTATGCTTTATCCTACTGTACTAAGAAATGTAAGATCTTGTTTAAATACAATTTTGTTTCTGATTTTGTGAGCTACTTCATTATTCTTTATTTTAGTATAAAATTATCTGTAGTTAAAACTTTTGAAATTGCAAAAGAAAATAACATGCTCATAACAAATAGCAATATCAGTCTTAAATCCTGTGTTTGAGTTTGTCTTTTTCTTAGAAATTTTACACAGTTTTTTCCTTGACTTTTTCCAACTCTGTTCATCTCTTCTGGGAGATGTTTTTAAAAGTTATATTGAGGACGTTTATCCCAGCAATATAACATGGCAGTGATCCTATTTTCAACAGTGGAAAATAAAGAAACACAGACAAAGACAAAAGAAATTGAACAGACAATAGGCCTATGAGTTCAGATGTGCGTACATTGTGATCAATGGCATTAGCACATACTTGAGTTCATTCTACCACTGGTGCTGTTTTTGACTGGTTCGTTGCCCTCTGTTTCTTTTCCTAGATCATTCCTAGTTTATGGCAGTTCTCAAAACTATATTTGCAGTGTTCCATTCTACTTCATATATGACCTTGTACAGTTAAGCTTTCTGCATCTTAAGTACTATTCCAGCTTTAAGAAGTGATGGTTTGATATAGGTCATTAAAGTCACGTTGTAAAAGTATATATTCCTTAACCTTGATATTATACCTAAAGTATACATTAATCTTTTTCTTCCCCCTTTCCCCATGAAAAGAACCACCAATCTTTCCAGCAAGTTGATGGAGTTTAATTTAGGTACTGATAAACAGACTTTCTTGTCTAAGCTTATCAAATCCATTTTCGTTTCCTATTTGGAGAACTATATTGAGGTGGAGACTGGTTATTTGAAAAGCAGAAGTGGTATGATCCTGCAACGCTATTATGAATCAAAAAATCATCAAAAGAGATCCATTGGCACAGGAGGGTAAGTTCTTTTATTTAATATTATAATTAAAACTAAAGGCATTAGGGGCATTCTGTGTGGGCAAACTTTCCAAGAATGAAAGAACTCTTAACCTATGTTGTGTAATCAAATCGTCTCTTGAACCACATGTTGAAATGTCCTAATATAACATGATTAAAATGTAAAGCAGAGATTTGTCAATATTAGTGTTTTTTTTTTTTTTTTTCTTATTTGTTTGTTTATTTTGCGGGAGATACCAGCAGTCAAACTCAGACCTTGCATTTGTCAGGCAGGCACTGCTGCTGATCTGTATCCCCAGCCCGTAAAGCAGAAATTTGATTGTAAGGCATAAAATCAGTAATACTAAAGAGTTACAGTATATAGAGATTTTTTTTCCCTAGTAAGTTTTTCTAGGTTACTAAGAACCACATTTTTATTACTATAATTATTTTTTTAAATAGCAAATAGTTTACAAATCAAATGGCTCTGAATTGATTTTTTTATTAATTGGTCATGAAAATATTACATTAAATTTGTCATAAGTTATTTAGATCATAACTCCTTGTACCTAGATGATTCTATCAGTGATGGTGAATCTTAGAATTTTCAGTGATACAAATAGCCTAATGTGGCTTATATGCCATAGGTTTGCCACTACTGTTATAGGTGGAGACAGAATTACTTTTGTGATGCCATACAATCAAAAATGTCCAGAGTCCACACTACGTATCACTTTCTTGTTTCATAGTTATAGTATTTAATACGATGAGAGAGAGAGAGAATGAGAGGAGGGGTAAGATCCAAGGAGATGGGAAAAACTAAAGAACAATCATAAAACTTTTTTAAAAAAGACTTTACTACATATTCTAAAAGCATGAAAAGTTTAACTTAAAGGTACATCATGTTATAAATGTTCTAGATGACCCTCTATTACAAAGGCAAACTAAATTATGTTACTGGGTCTGCCTTAACAGAGTGAAAAAATGTGCACTGTGTTTATTTTTAAAACGTCATTGAAATTTTGACATTTTGTTTAAAAACTTATTATTTAAAATGTTAACTTACTTGGAATGCTTTACTTTCCTGAAGAAAACATATGAATTTTGTTGAGTTAGACATTATAATTCCATCTCTGCTTTTTATGCAAGAGCAGTCTTCACAAAACTAATCTAATTACTAGGTCCAGCAAGATAGTTCAGCAGAGTAAGTGCCTGCTTAGGCAAGCATGGGGATCAGGGTTTGATTCCGGGCACCACATGTGGTGCTGGACCCATCTCTGGGGGGTGTGGAGGTGGCCACAGAGACCAGCTGTGGTGGCACACACCTGTAATCCCAGTGCTGGAAGGCTAAAAATGGGACAATCACTATGAGTCCGAGCTGTGTAGTGAAACCCTGTACCAAATACATAAAAACAAAAAAACTATTTAAGAACTTAGATCTCTTGGTTGCCAGTCCTTTTTTGTTGTTGTTAGTATATATTAAATGTGAGAATACTTGATATCTTATGTAAATTTTTTGTTTGTTTGTATATTAGTATTCAAGATTTGAAAGAGAGAATTAGACAGCGTACCAACTTGCCACTGGGACCAAGTATTGATACTCATGGGGAAACTTTCCTATCCCAAGAAGTGGTCGTTAATCTTTTACAAGAAACCAAACAAGCCTTTGAAAGATGTCATAGGGTAAGAGTGATTGTAAATTTAATTTATATGTAATTGTGTATTTTAAGTTTTTCCTTGTATATGTAAAAATATAATGTTTTCTAGTTAGAAACATTTTAAGATTTTTATTTTTTATTTATTTTTTGTCTTTTGGGTTTTTTTTGAGACAGGGCCTCACTATGCAGTTCAGGCTGGCCTTAAGCCCACTTTGTAGCTCAGATTGGTCTCAAACTCATAACAATCCTCCTGCCTCAGCCTCCCGAGTGCTGGGATTACAGGCCTGTGCCACCACACCTGGCAGATTTTAATTTTTTAATTGTACAAAAACTATACATATTTATGAGATACAGTGTGATTCTTGGTATACATATGTATATATTGAATAATGTTCAAATCATGAGAAGCATAGGTGTCTCCCCAAATATTTTTTATTTCTCTGAAAATATTCAATATCTATTCTTCCAGCCTTTTTGAAATACACAGTATTCTGGCTTGGCATAATAGTGCATACCTATAATTTCAGCATTCGGGAGGCAGAGGCAAGAGGATTACTGCAAGTTTGAGGATATCCTGGCTTACCTAGTGAGTTCAAGGTGGCTTGAAGTACACAGCGAGACTCTGTCTCAAAACCAAAAAAATGAAACCAAAGAAACAAAAAATACACATATATGTGTATATATTATATGTTATCAATAGCCACTCTGAAAATTGCAGTAAAACACCTAAAATTATGTATCTTTACTTATTACATGGTACCTGTTGACAGACTTTTCCCATGGCTCCCATGCCCACTCCCACACTGCTCAGCCAACTTCTGTGAGATTTCTTTCTTAGATTTAAAATATGGGTGAGATCATTCAATATTATCTTTTTGTGCTTGGCTTGTTTTGCTTAGCATTATATCTTCTAGCTTAGACCTGGTGTCTTTGTTTCTCTTATCTGATTGCTGAGGTAAGCATTTATAGTACTGTGTGAAATAAAAGTGAAAATGGGAGTCCTTGCCTTTTTTTGAGCTTAGAAAGTTTTCAGCTTTTTTCCACTCAATAAGAGATAAGCTGTGAGCTTGTTATATAAGGCTTTTACCTGTGTCTTTATGAGACCCTGTACCAAATACATAAAAACAAAAAAACTAAGAGCTTAGGTCTCTTGGTTGCCAGTCGTTTTTGTTGTTGATAGTATATATTAAATATGAGAATACTTGAAATCTTATGTAAAAATTTTTGTTTGTTAATATATTATTCAAGATTTGAAAGAGAGAATTAGCATACCACCTTACCACTGAGGCCAAGTATTGATACTCATGGCATGTTCTGTCCATAACTAATTGGTTCACAGTTTTTATCTTGAAGGATGTTGAATTTTATCAAATGCTTTTTTTTTGTATCTGTTAAGAGGACCATATGAACTTTGTTCTTCATTCTGTTTATGTGGTGTATCACATATATTGATTTATTAATTTATGCATCTCTAAAATGAATTCCTTGATCATGATGAATAATCTTTTGGATGTGCTGTAGGATTTAGTTTGCTATATTTTGGGTATTTTTGTATCTTTATCAGATATTGGCATGCAGTTTTCTTGTTGCATCTTTGTCTGGCTTTGTTATCATAAATAATATGTCTGGAAGAATTTCCTCTTTAAGGTTTTTGGAATAACTTGAGAATTGATGTTTATTTGAATTTAGCAGTGAAGCTGTTGTCCTTGGAATTTTCTTTGGTAGAAGACATTTTATTATTGATTCCATTTCATTCTTCCTTATTAATCTGTTTTCATTTCTTTTTCTTTCTTTTTTTTTTTTTTTTCTTATTTCCTCATGATTAAACCTTGGTAAAATGTTACTCCCAAGAAGTTATTCTTTCTTCTGGAGTATGAGCTTCTAGAGTATTCTTTCTTCTAGAATATGAACTTGGTAAAATGTTACTCCCAAGAAGTTATTCTTTCTTCTAGAGTATGAGCTTCTTAGCCCTTTTTAATTTTTATTTGTTGGCATATAGCTGTTCTCTAATTACCCTTTGTATTTTTACAGTGTAGGTTGTGTTCTTTTTCATCTCATTTATATAAAGAGAAACTTTTTCTTAGTCTAGCTTTGTTCATCTTTTTGGGAAAGAAAATTCTCATAGTTATTGATCCTTGTATTGATTTTTTAGTCTATTTTACATAAATATTTGTGTTCTTTATTAATTTTCTGCTGTTTTGGGGTTTAGTGTATTTCTAGTTCCTTGAAATACAATAATAAGTTGAGCTCTTTCTTTCTTTCTTTCTTTCTTTCTTTCTTTCTTTCTTTCTTTCTTTCTTTCCTCCCTTCTTCCTCCTCCTCCTCAGAACTTCTTTTCTTTTTTTAAGTGATGGTGGTACTAGGAATTGAACCCAGGCTCTTCATAGTGAGCTTCATTCTTAGCCCTTTTTAATTTTTTTTTTTTTTTTAATTTTGAGACAGAGTCACTAAATTGCCCAGGCTGGACCCCAAACTTGTGATCCTCCTCTCTTAGCCTTCTAGAATGTCTATTTTTATTATGTAGCTCTGGTTGTTATAACTTTTGCTGCTAGTGCTGTTTTTGCTGTGTTCTATAGGTATTACCATGTTCTGTTGTCATTTATCTCATGAAATTTTTAAATTTTCTTGTTAACTTCTTTATTGACTCATTGGTTATCTAGGAGTCAGTTGTTTTTCATATGTTTGTATAGTTTCCAAAGGGTTTTGTTATTGTTGTTAATAATTTCTCATTTTGTCACTTGTGATCAGAAAACATAGAACACTTGTGAACAGAAAACTCTGTTAAGTTCTTTAAAATTTATTGAGACTTTTTTGTGGCCTAACATGATCAATAGTGTAGAATAATAGAATGTTCTATAGATGACTATTAGGGTCATTGACTGAGGATGTAGTTTAGCTTTGCTATTTCATTATTAATTCCCTAACTGGATTATCTGTATATTTCTGAATATGAGTGTTAACATCCATTTCCCTCTATTTGGAATATTTTTTCTGTTGTTATATCTTTAAGCTTTTTACTTCTGGTGTTCTCAAAGCCCTCTTGAACCCCAGTCTAAGCTTTTAATGCAGTGCTATAGTTTCTTTTTCTCTGTATTTTTCAGTAACCTGTCTTCAAGCTCACTGATTGTTTCTTCAGTTGGTTTGATTTTTGCTGTGGATTCCTTGTTGTCAGTAGTGGTGAACTTAGGGCATGTGTTCTGCATTGGGCAGGTAGGACCCTGTCCATCAGCATGTGAGCCACATCACCCTGGTATCACCCCCAGCATCAACGTAGCAGTTGAACATTCATATTTAGTTGTATTGTTGGTATTTTGCAATAAATAAATAGGCTTTGGATTGCATTTTGGGCACTCAGTCTCTAAAAGGTTTGACACACTGTATATCATACTGTTCATTCTGTCACTGTATTTTCAGCTCCAGGGTTTCAATTAAATTGCTTCTCTTACATTTTCTTGAAGTTCAGTGAATTTCCTTAAACTACTGAGTTTTCTGTCTGAGAGATCCCATGTAGCAGTTGTTTTCTCATGGTTTAGGACTGTCTTATTTTGTTCATGAAATAAAGTCATGATATCCTGAAAGCCTTAATGATTGTTTGGATGTAACAATGTCTGGTGCAATGAAGGATTAGATATTATATTCTAATGTATAATCTGGTTTGCTTTGATTGTGCCCATTCTTCCAGAATATATTAGGCTCTATTTTCACTGAAACTGTGGTCATTGCCATTATTTCAGCAGTAGAGGGCGCCTCAAGCTTGTTTGTTATAAATCAGTGATTGGTGCATTTACTGTGATCTGGGGAGTACCTGAAAGAGGTAGTCTGTTCCTGCTATTTCTTTAGGTTTTTACCATGGGCCCAGATGCTTTGTCCGCAGTTACTGGCCTGTGTTTATGCACTGCAGGATTCTGTCCAGCACTGAGCTTCACCAAATATGGTCTGTCCTGGGAGTCCAGACACTTAGATTCACTTCCTCTTTCTTCCTTGAAGTGGCTGTTGTACTGCCTGGTATTAGGGAAGTAAATGGGGTAGACAGGTAGTCATGTAGCCATCTCAGCTGCTTTGTACCCACTCCCCCTGAGATCAGCACAGCACAGGGGCAGGATGAAGACATGCAGTGAGATTTCCTGCCATCTGGAGTGGTCTCTGTGACATAAGACTGCCATAGCTGGCTGACAGTGAAAGAGGTCAAAATGTCATTGTCTCTCTACCTTAGCTATGGTTTCGGTTTGGTAATGGGGTGGAATTAGAGCTTGGAAAAACAGGCTGTTGGGTTCTTCCTGGTGTTGAATTTCACCATGGCAGGCCAATTGCTGAGTTCCAAAGCAAAATCTCATGCTTATTTTCCAATCCTACAATGTAGCAGATGAAGTCTTTCTTCATTGTGCCTTGCTTGGGATTGGCAGACAAAAGGTACAGTCTTTTGGTTGCTAGTGTGGATGCTAAGCTGGGTTTCACCTGAGGATCATGGCCATTGGAACCAGAGTGTTCCTGTGAGCTCACTCAGCACCCAAGCTGTACTTGGCAGTGTTGTAGAGCTGAGCACAAGTCTGTCTTATAAAACTTGTAGGTTTCTATCTGGCCCTATGGCAAGTACAGAGGCACTATTCATATACTCTGGCCTCAGGGGAAGGGAGTTGGGGCTCTGTGGATTTCACACAATGTCCCAGGAATTGATTGAAACATTTTAAGGTGTATTTGTTAACTCTTAATCATCATAATCGTGTAGCATTTTTATTCTTGTTTTTCACATAATGAAACTGAGAGATATAGCTCCTAAGTATAGAATTAAGGGAATGTAGTCTTAATTTTTTATTGATGTGTAAAATCTACTTATGTTGAGCATCAATAAATCAATATAAATTATACATGTAAATGAATAGAAAACAAAGAATGCATATAAGCAATTTATAATATGATATTCAATTTCTGGAAGTACCATCTTATTTTAGTTAGCATAAATTAAGAAGTCTGACAGTGCATAGCAAGTATTGATAACAAAGTACGGCAGTAGGAATTCTCATGTACTGGTAATAGAAGTACGAATTTGTACAGTTACATTGAAAACTAATTTGGCACCTTCTTAGAAAAGCTCCTGTGTATATATATTCTAATCTTATAGTTGTGTTTTGTCATTTCAAGAAATTGGAAGCCAATTCAATGAAAAAGAAATAGAAAAACTGGCATTGTGAATGCACTATTAAACAATTTAAATAAACCAAGTAGAGTTACATGTGTTAATGTGAATAAATCTCAGAAATACTTAGTAGTAGTGTGACAGAGCCATAGAGTCTTTTTAAGAAACTTTCAAACTAATGATGCGCAGTTACCTTGTGGCTCTGGTTTGCATTTTCGCAATGAAATGATTGGCTTTGCACATCTTTTTGTATGCACATATGCCAGCAGTATACTTTGGAGAAGTGTTTGTGCTTATGTTCTATGCATTTTTAAATCATTTTTATATTTGGAGAGTAGTATATTCTGATTATAACTTGTTTATCAGATATATGATATATCTGTAGCTAAGACTAATTTCATAAGTCTTTCAGAGGATAGGAGATCTTAATTTTGATGAAATTCAATTTAACACTTCTATTATGGATGGTGTTTTTAATATCATGTGTAAATTTTGTCTAAAGATTACAAAGATTGCCTCCTAAGTTTTCTTTTACTAGTTTTATAATTTGAGACTTCACCTGTATATTTATACACTAATCTGTTCTGAATTAACTACATATCAAAATGTTGATTAAAATTTGTTTTACATTTGATATCTAGTTTCACCATCATGTATTGAAAAGATTCTTTTTCTACTGAATTGCTTCTGAATCTTTGTCAAAAATCAGTTGACCACTTATTTGTGCATCTGTTTCTGGACTTTATTCTGCTCCCTATGTCCTTAGGCCAGTACTGTGCTATCTAATTGTTGTAACTGTAGGTCAACTTGGATCAGGTAGTATAAGTACTAACATTGCTGTATTATACATTACATCTTATAATAGCTAGTCAGTTTCTAAAATAAAAGTGATATTTTTATTGGCATTGCATCAAGTTTATAGTTTTATTTGGGGAGATTGGTGTTTTTACAGTTATAATGTTAATATAAATAGTAATTTTTAAATTTACATTTAGAATTTAAGTTAGTTAATATATAGAAATACAATTGATTTTTACATGTTCATCTTATATCTGGTACCCTAACTAAACTTACTTTTTAATTTGCATATCTGGTGTTTGTAGATTCCACCAGGTTTTTTGGTATAGGTTATCATGTACTCCATTATACTACAGATACCTTTTATTTTGTTCTTTTTCTGCATTGTCATTGCCAGATATCCAGTATAATATTGAATGGAAGTAGGGAGAGCAAACTCGTTTTGTTATTCGTCATCCCAAAAATAAAGCATTTAGTTTTTCACTATTAGTAATGCTAACTATAGGTTTTTTACAAATACTTTTTAGGACTGAGAAAATTTCTTTCATTTGGATGTGTAAAGATTGGGCATTGAAGTTTCTCAAATGCTTTCTTTTTATCTTTGTAAGAGCCATGTGGTACCAGGGATTGAACCCAGGTCACTTGCCAGCCAGGTACTTAAACCGCTGAGCCTACTCCCTGTGCATGTATTAAGTGGATTTTGTGTCTTGATTCTACAGTAAAATAAAAAAAAAAAATACTTTTTATTATGAGTTTTACACAGATAGCCTTTCTTTAGTCAGTGGCTGTCACAGTACTTTAAGCATGACTCAGAACAAGAAATACTTTTTGGAAAACTTAGTTCTCTTTCCCATCTTGCAAGATTGTGGGTGAAAAAAACTGAGAAGCCAGACACTAACGAGAAAAAACCTGAAGCCAAGAATGCTACCGCCAGTGGTACTAGTAAAAAGGGTAAGGTGGAGGCAAAAAAAAGTCCAAGAAGGGTCAGCCCCACTGAAACTGAAATCCTGTCCTAGTTAGAGGAATTGGTAGTTACTTCCAATCTGCTATGTATTTCAGAAAGGCTTTGTACAAAAGAAAGTATACAACTATTAAATAAAAGGTTGAGAAGAAAAAGAAGGAGAAAGTTATTGCTACAATCACAAAACCAGTCAGTAGGGACAAGAATGGTGGTACCTGGATGGTTAAGCTTTGAAAAATGCCTAGATAATATTTTACTGAAAATGTGCCATGAAAGCTCTTGAGCCACAGCAAGAAATCCTTCATTCAGCATGTGAGGAAACTTGGAGCTAGCATCACTCCCGGCACCATCCTCACCAGCATCACAGAGGCAAGAGAGTGGTCTTTCTGAAGCAGCTGGCCAGTGGCTTGCTACTTGTGACTGGGCCTTTTAGCCTTAATTGTATTCCTCTATGAAAAACACACCAGAAATATGTAATTGCCACCTCTACAAAAATTGATTATCAGCAAACTAAAAATCCCCAAATACTTCACTGACGCTTATTTTGGGAGAAAGAATCCATGGAAGCCCAGATCCCAGCAGGGTGAGATCTTCAATACTTACAGAGATACCAGATTACAGAGCAGTACAAGGTGGATCAGAAAGTGGTAGACTCACAGATTTTAGCAAAAATCAAAGCTGTTCCTCAGCTCTGGGGCTATCTGTGATCTGTTTTTGCTATGACAAATGGAATTTATACTCATAAATTAGTGTTCTAAATTTCTTACTAAGAACCTAATTAAATAACCGATATATTAAAAAGAAAAAGAAACAAGTGCATTTTGTCTGGTAGCTCAGTGTGTGCATATTACTGTATATGTATATGTGGAGATACGTGTGTATGTTTCTTGAAACTATAGTTGGATCACAAATGGGTTGCTACCTGTGTTTAAGAACATTGCTGTGTGTCAGAAGACTTACAGACCAGTATGAAGCAGAGGAAGAGGAATATGATTTATTTTCATACCTGTAATGTTATGTCTGATATAAAATTGATTGCAAAAAGTTGACTTCTTTTAAAAGTAGACTTGAGCAGTGATTTTGTTTTATTTTAAAGCTCTCCGATCCTTCTGATTTACCAAGGAATGCCTTTAGAATTTTTACCATTCTTGTGGAATTTTTATGTATTGAACATATTGATTATGCTTTGGAAACAGGACTTGCTGGTAAGTATGTTTGTGTTAAACTTTTTGTTAAAGTCCCTTGATCCTGCTTGTTTAAATTGTATGTGCACTGTTGTTTTGTATATCATATATCATCTTTGTATATTGAATTCAGTTTAATGTAATGAGTTTGAGCTTCTGTAATTAAGGCTTTATCAAGTGCTGGAAACTATGTAGACAGGTTTTCTCAGATTATGTCATCCAGTGAGGTAAGGTTATAAGCTACATGTCATTATAGTGTACCACAGAGTATATGACAACTCATATATGATCCAGCCCAAGCCCAGGCCCAGTGAGTATAGGAGAGCTTCTGCACTCCCCTGCTCTCACTGGACCCCTCCCAACCCAGCCCAAGCCTGGCATGTGTGAGACCTTCAGCCATGCTCTTGGGACCCTTCCAAATCCCGCCAGAACCAGCCCAGGCCCAGACCAGGGTGTGAATGAGACTTCTGCCGCACTCTCGGGATCCCTCCAGACCCAGCCCAAGCTTAGTCCCAGTGAGTGTGAGGGAGAGCTTTCTCACTCCCCTTTGCCTGCTGGATCCCTCCAGACCCAGCCCAGACCCACTTGTGAGTGATGCCTTCTGCCCTGCTCTCTAGACCTCTAGGCCTGGGATGAAACTCTTCAGCTGAAGTCTCTGCAGAGGCTGGGGGTCAGAACCACCCATCTAGTCCAGAAGTAGAACATGTTGACAAAGGATCACAACAGGTTCATTTCTAAGGGCTGCAGCAGGAAGAAGCTGAGCACAGCAGCCAGACCCAAGCCAGGCACAACTGGATAAATTCAAACTTCATAGATCTGCACCTGAATTTCAATAGGTGCTGAGATTATAACTGCACCAAAGCTCTACAAGGGTCAGAGGACGGTGCTACACAAAATGACAAAGAAAAGGAGCAAAATGCAATCTCAGGTCCCAAGCCCACCCAGAACAAGTGCAGAAGACACTAGCAGAGAAGAAATTGGGAATCACATAGTTGAAATGTCTGAATTAATGGTGTCTAAAGTAAAGAAACAACTGCAGAAAGATACAGATAGGAACTCAGATCAGAGATAACCTCTGAAATTTAAATCTCTGAATTAATAGTGTCTGAAGTAAAGAAATAATCTCAGAAGTAAAAAAAGAAAGGATAACTAAAATGAAAGAGTAACTGCTTCTCAAGAAGACACTGATTAAAAAAAATAGAAAAATGATGGAATCCTTCAATGAGAAATATAGCAAAGAAATAGATCGCATGAAACAGTCAAAGAGATATAGAGGAACTTAAAATCTCAGTCACAAGCTTGCAAAACTGAGTGAGAGGGAAGGTAGCGTTTCAGATGTTGAAGATGCCTTTGGGATGTGGGAAAAAATAATTCATCTCCTGAAAGACGATGCAAAGATGAACAGCATGAGACTAATAGGCATCAGTGAGAAAGAAGGAGTCAATACAAATGATATAAAAAGAATATGGGCAGAAGTAATAGCAGAACACTTCCCAAATATGAGGAAACAATCTGACATTCAGGTAACTGAAGCATACAGAACTCCAATGAACATCAAGCCAATTAAAAACACATCGAGACATGTAATAGTCAAGATCCCAGAAATCCAGCACAAGAACAATATACTGAAAGCCGCTAGAGAAAAGAAACAGATCACATTTAAAGGAAAACCCATCAGAATAACATCAAACTTCCCTTCACAAACCATGATGTCAAGAAAAGCATGGAGCAGAGTACTTCAAGTCCTCTACGAAAACAAATTTCAGCCCAGACTACTAAACCCTGCAAAACTTTCAAGTTTGATGGAGAAGTGAAATACTTCCATGACAGAGAACAACTAAAGAATTTCAAAGCCAAAGTGAACCCTACACAGACTACTAAAAGATGTTCTAGAGAGGGACCAAAATGTTAAGAACTCCATGAACGAGAATAGAAGGGACCCACTAAATAGGGCAAACAAGTAAACAGAGGACAGTGCTGTAAGTTATAAAATGTTGAGCAGAAATGAAGGTCAGAACTTTTCTGGTTGGGAATTTAAGAGTAAGTTTTAAGAAGAACATTCAAATAGAAGCCTGAGAAAAAATAGATTTTTTTACTGTATTAAAGTTTTTCTTTTTCTCTTGATCTTTTGAACTTACTAGTTGAATTATTAGTAATATAATGATCACTTCCCTGAGTTCCAGGCCTCAATGATCCAGTTGCCTGATTACCCCAAAAACTGTACAGGGAATTCCTCAAATTTAAAATGTACAAAGTAAAACCTTTCTCCTATACTTGTTCCTCTCCATATCTGTAAAACAACACCATTTACCGTTCCTCCAGACCTAAAACCAGGAGTTGCCTTTATTCTTCCTTTTCATCAGCATGTATAGCCAATCCATTAACAAATCCTTCAGGGTAGTTCCACACTAACTAAAGTTTGTCTTCTTTTTTTTTAACATTTGACTACATCAATTTATTAGACAGATTAGTAGGTGATCAAAGAAATAGTGGTTGGAATCATCAGTGTTATTAGTAATGTAAATCTTTTTTTTTAATTCTCAATAAAAGGTAGTGATTTATTATTATTTTTGTTTTATTGAAGTACAGATATCAATGAGACAGTTTTAAGATACCTTGACAAGATGGATTTGATAAATATACTGCAAACTGTTTTCATAATGTTTTGGTATCATAGAAGGTACATACATGATATTATACTTGCAGACATTATTATATCATATGTCTCTTATCAGTAAATTAAGAGAATGAAGTTCATCTTTTTTTTCCCATCTCCATTGATGCATCTCAACTTACACATTGTCATCTCATAACTGGTGGCATACTCTCATTAAACTTTGTAATCTCACGTTCATGCTTGCCTTTCCAAGATACTGACTTTGTATTGTGCCGATTTAATTATCATTTGCTTGAGAGCCTTTATTGACTTATTACTCTTAGAAGCTATAGCAAACTCTTTGGAAAATCCTGACTTAGATTATGTATTCATCTGTATTTCATACTGCATTTCAGTATTTCATACTGCATAGTTCCCGTGACTATGGTCTTCATTCTTTCTCCTCACTTAAGACTTTCTGTAATTGGTGTTCTATACCCCTAACCCCTTCTCTCATTTTGAGATCTCAGCCTGCATTTCAATTTTTTGATCTCAATTAAGATGCCCATTTCTTAGGCCTTTGCTGATCATCCTGGCTGAAGTAACATTCTTCTCTCAGTCCACTGAATTAACTCACTGAATTAACTTTAACTATCGCAAGAAATGTTTTTACTTCTTCATGTCTATGTCCATCTAGCAGAATTCATTCATCTAATACTATATGGTTGTTCCTGGGCACATAGAATTTACATTTTTGTGGAAGTAATAGGTAAATGACTACGAAGTGCAGTGAAGAAAAATAAGACTAAGGGGTAGAAGGGAGTAATTAGGAGATAAGGTGAATGATTCAGAAGTAAATAGCTTAAGACTTCTATGAGAAGGTAGGAGCCAGACAGCTGAATTGAGGTCATAGAGTAAACTAAATAGTTTAAATAAGAGTATTCCAGGTAAAACAATAGGATGGTAAGAATCATATTTATTGAGTGCTGTACTCTCACATCTAATAAACGCACACAGATGCTCAAATAATCTTTCTTTGCTATATAAAACATCATTCTCTAACGTTTCTAATGATGAGCCAAAATTAGCCATACTTCAGTCACTTTGGCTTAACTTTGGTTTATTCTTCCTTGTTTTGTTGTTTTCACATTGCTGCTGTCCTGATGTGGATCAGCAATTTTTATTTAATACTAACCCTTGACATCAAACATTTAACATTTGCCCTGTGCAAGTGACTTACTGTGGTAATATGTACTGGGATAGTAATACCTCAAAGATACAAAGTTTTTTTTGTTTTTTTTTTTTTTTTGGTGGTGGTACCAGGAATCGAACTCAGGACCTTGAGCTTGCCAGGCAAGCACTTATTCCACTGAGCTATGTCCCTGGCCCGATACAAAGATTAAAGAAGATAATGAATTAAAAAGCATGAATTTGAATTTGTCTGCTATAAGGAATTTGATTTAGCGCAGAATCCTAAAATATTCATTTTATTGGCAGTATTCTCAAGTCAGTGGGCTTAGAAAATTTCCTTGTAGGATGGAAAGCTTAGTATTTTCCATGCAATTAGTACTCACTGCCATTTTTTTCCTAGTGTTTATATAAAATTCTGTTAGCACATAGAAATGTTATAATGTCCTATTATTAAATATCTTGCATCTTTCCAGGTTTTTAGATAATAGCTAATGTTGTTAATATTGTGGAATTTAAGTGTTTTCCTTAGTTTGAATTATTTTCTTTGGATAAATACCAGAAGTGAAATAAATTACCAGAATTTCACCCAGTAAACAAGATTACCAGATCAGAGCATGTTTGTTTCAAAATTTGGTAGTTTATTTTTTTTATTTCAGTAAAAACTTTCCCTAAAGTGTTTTTCTCTACCAGTTTATATTGCTGCTGCCATCTGCCTATACCAGTTTTTCTGTATATTGTAATTCCTTAGTGTTAAAGGAATTACAATACTCAGAGCCTCATGCATGCTGGGCAAATCCTCTGTCACTGAGCTATTATATTCAGGTGTGGTAGCAACCAGGTGTGGTAGCCCCCTGACCAGCACTTGGGAGGCTGTATTGAATTTCTTCTCTTTTAATTCATGTTGGAGTCTTTAATTTTCTTACTAGTTGATTTTATCTTTTTCGTGAAGATTGACACTTATTTTCCATGTTTTAGTTTTGTTTTTTGAGACTAGATCTTGCTGTGTATTCTACACTGGTCTTAAATTCACTATGTAGTCTAGGCTGGCCTTGAACTTGCAGCAGTCCTCCAGTGTCAGCTTTCCAAGTACTGAGATTACAGATGCATGCCACCATACCTGGCTGTTTTCCATTTTTAATACTGGAAAAAGTCTTATAAAATATTTTTCTTAGTGTTCCCATCCCCCACCTTTGTGCTGGGTTTGAACTCAGAGCCTCATGCATGCTAGGCAAATTCTCTGTCACTGAGCTATTATATTCCCAATTCTTTTAGTCTTTTATTGTCTCTTAATTTTGGCATAAATCTCTTTAAAACGAACCTGAAAGTTCATCCATTATCTTTTACATATGGGAAGAAACTGAAATCCAGAGACATCTGTAGACTTCCAGTTTTCAAAATGTGGGATGGCTTGATCACCATGTTATACCAGGAATTCACTCTGAAATAATGCAGAGATTTTGAGTAATTTTCAGGAAGTTGTAGAATGAGTGAAATGAATACTTGCAGGCACATTTCTTTTCTGTTTACAGCAGTGTAGAGATGAGTGGATAAAGATAGTTGAGCCAGGAAAATCAGTAAGAAAATTATTGTAACGTATCAGACATAAAGAGATCTAGTTATAAGGAAAATGGTACAACTATATAGCACATGTGAATCATTGGGTACCAGAGAGTTGAAAAGATGAAGAAGGTAGAACACAGATGGTTTGTGAAATAATCTTTTGATTTATCTGTGCCAATCATGAATTTGGTAAAAAATTTAGACATGAAAATAAGTTCATGTGAACCCGTCACACTACTAAAAAAATTATCATGTCCATAATTCATTTCTGGCTTATTGAAATAGAAGTTCCTTTTTATTCATGTTGGGTATATAAAACCACATTCTTTTTCTGTTGCCCAAGAATGACTGTCATTTTCTATGCCTTTCAATTTTAGGAATTCCTTCTTCAGATTCTAGGAATGCAAATCTCTATTTTTTGGATGTTGTGCAACAGGCCAATACTATTTTTCATCTTTTTGACAAGCAGTTTAATGATCACCTCATGCCACTAATAAGGTTAGTTAAAGTTCCATATTGGTATTTCATATTAGTGTTGTGTAGGTAGATTTTTCTTAAATTTTAGGAATAATATATATGTATGAAAACTTCCACTAGCACAGGAAGTTGAAATTAAATTCGTTTTTCTTCATCCTTTCATCCCTGCCTTCCTTTTCTACTATGATGTTAATTTTGGTGTATTTGGAAAGACAATCTGTCATAATCCTAACTTTAAATCTGATGTGAAAGAGGCATAAGATTAATAAGACATTTTGATGAGGCTAATAGATTTATGTCTAATATCAATTTCTGTTAGCTTTTAAACTATATGAGATGGTGTCTCAGTTATTTCCCCCAAAAAATGCTTGTATAAGATATACTGTATAAACAGAAAGATTTATTTTGGCTTATGATTCTGGTTGAGAGGCCACTTCTAATGATGGCCTCTTTGGTGGCAGAGCCCTGAGACAGTAGAGGACATCACATAGCAAGAGACAGGTGTGCATGTCTGTGTTCTTATGTCTCTTCCTTTTCTTATGTAGTCACCAAGATCCAGTCAAGAGGTCTTTGTACTCATGACCTTGTCTATTCCTTATCGTCTAAAGGCCTCATCCCTAAAGACCACAACCATCATCCTTTTAATCCTTTCACAAAAGGGACAAAATTTTTAACATTCATTGTTTTTGGGAGATATTCAAACCATGTCCAAACCATAGCATTGCCTACATGTTCATCACATTTAAGAAACCATTGTCAAAATCAAGGTCATAAACATTCTCTCTATATATAGAATCTAGCCTGAAACTTGGCAACAGTCCTTCTGCCTCAGCCTCCTGAATGCTGGGTTTATATAGGATATTAAAAAAATATTTGTTATGAATACTGGAATGAGACTAGTCCAGAAACTCCATAAGATCACTCATGTCTTGAAATCACACTCAAAATCAAGTTTACTTTTTGAAAAGCTGTTATACCACATAGCAGAGTATTAATAGTTTATTTGCAGTTGTGTAATGGTATATATTTATAAATATATATAATACAGTATTGATATGAAAAGTTTTTAGAATTATGCTAATTTATATTTTTCCCTTTTGATATAAAATAGCTCTTCTCCTAAGTTATCTGAATGCCTTCAGAAGAAGAAAGAAATAATTGAACAAATGGAGACGAAATTGGATACTGGCATTGATAGGCAAGTTGTTGGGATTTTCCTCTTGCACTGTTTTAAATTTCAGAAATGCTGTCATAACAGCCTGAAAATAGTTTTAGAAAACCCTTAATTCCCAACTTATTAAAATATATATAACAAAACTATACATTATGTTTTACATTGTGTTTTTGCCCATATGAAAATATTACTTTTATTAACCCCTCATTTTTTTTTTTTTAAATTTCTGAAAGGCACTGTTCAGATGTATTTTTTTGTTTGTTTGCTTTTAGTACAGGGTCTCACTAAGTAGATTAAACTCATAGTGATTCTCCTGTTTTCAGCCTCTCAAGTGCTAGGGTTACAGGTGTGTGTGTTACCACACCCAGTCTTAATAGCTGTCTCAGCACTCCCCAGGGGCAGGGCCAGCACAGCATTCAGGGATTAAACCTTGGCTGCTGTGCTATCTGGCCAGCCCTATATTATTTTTAAATGTAACCTTTTTTGTAAGCCCCTTTCCATGCCCTATATAATCACAAACTACAAAGTACTGTAAAAACGGTACAAACAAAGTATTACATTAAATTTAGAACTTTTTATTTTCAATTATTTTTTACTTTATTAGTACATGTCTGCGATTCAGGAAATTTACAGTTCTCTTTTGGATTGGGTACATGTCATAACATAGCTTGTTTCTTTTTATACTCTTTCTGCTGCTTCTTCCCTCTCCTTCCCTCTTCTTATTCCCCTATCCCATGTTTTCATTCCTGTTGGTATTGTCTTAGCTCATGTTTGCAACAAATAATGTTTACATGAGTTGAAGTTATTAGTTTCCTGTCCATGACATGTCTTTTTCGGCTTGTTTTTTCTCTCCTCCTCCTCACTGTGACCTTGTGCCTTCCCCATTACAAGAGTCATCTCCTTGTCCCCTTTCACCTATCCTTATTGTTCTCTGTACTTTGCCTCACTTAAATGAGAGAAATTATGCAATATTTAAACCTGTGTGTCTGTTTTTTTTCACTGAACATTATATTTTCCGGGTGCATCCACTTTCCTACAAATGCCTCAAATCTGTCATTCTTTATAGCTGAGTAGTATTCCATTATAGATACTGCCTTTTTTGTCAGACTATGTGGGGGGCTGGGGAGAGAGTGGAATAAGTGCTTGCCTGGCAAGCACAAGGTCCTGAGTTCAATCCCTGGTACCATCAAAAAAAAAAAAAAAAAAAAAAAAATCAAACTGTTGATGGATATATAGGCTGTTTCTATTATTTAGCTATATTACAAGTTGTGCTGCTCTAAACATTGGTGTGCATTGTTTGCTGTAGTATGATATCTTAAGCTCTTCTGGGTCATATGGAATTTATAATTTTGATTCCATAAGAAATCTCCATACTGATTGCCATGATGATTTAATAGTTTACATTCCTGTGAAGAAGGATTTTTTTTTTTTTCCACCAGTGCCTCACCAGCATTTATTGCTTGATTTCTTAATGATTGCCATTTCTTAGCATTGTTTTGGTTGGTATTTCTCTAATGACCAGTGGTGTTGAGCATTTTTTCATATATTTGTTTATTTCTCTGTCAAGTGTCTGTTCATTTCTTTTGCCCATTTCTTGACTGGATCTTTAATTTTAATTTTAGGTGGTTTTATGTTTTTGTGTGTTCTAAATATTGGTCATCTGTCTGAAGAGTAGCTGGCAAAATTTTTTTTTTCTATTCTGTAGGTTGTCTCTCCATTCTACTGATTAATTCTTTTGCTGTGCAGAACTTTCTAGTCTACTATAATCCCATTTGTTGATTATTGGTGTTACTTGTGTAGTTGAGGTGCTATTTAGAGAATTCTTTCCTATACTTATTTTCAAGTATTTTACCTATTTTATCTTTTTGTAGATTTGTTGTTTCTGTTTTACTGTTTAGATCTTTGATCCATTTTTATTTTAATTTAGTATGTGCTGAGAGATAAAGGTCTAATTAAATCTGCACACATGTAATTAGTTTTTTCTCTATCACTTGTTGAATAGGCTGTTGTCATGATCTGTATATAGATGTCCCCCCAAAATCTTATGCAATCGTAGATGGGGCCTTTTGAAGTTGGCAGGATCTGGAATGTATGTTGCAGGGATCAAGGATGTGATGCTGGGATTAGTCCATGATATGATGCTAGGATTAAGGCTGTTCCACCTTTATTCTAAGTACTACCCACCATAAGGTAGGAAGGATATAATGGACAGAAAGGGGTTTCTGCTTGTTGCTTGCTGTTTCCTCATTGCTTTGCTGCCTTTTGCCTGCCATGAAGTGAGTCTCCTCTGCACTGCCCCTCTACCATGCCACTGTGCCTTTGGAGCCAACCAACTGTGAACTGAAACCTTTATAAACTGAACTAAGTATGCCTTTCTTCCTTAAACTCTGGGAGTCCTAGTATTTTGTCTCAGAAATGAGAAAAGTCTTTCCTCCAACATATGCTTCTATCCCCTTTGTCAGAAATTAAATAGCTCAATGTGGCTGGGGAAGTTTCCATAGCTTAAATCTGTTCCATTGATCCATACATGTGTTTTTGTTGTATTTCCATGCTGTTTGCATCAATATTGCTTTGTAGTGTAGCCTCAAGTCAGGTGCTAGTATGCCTCCTACTTTACTTTTGTTGCTCAGAATTGCTTTTGCTATTTGGGTCTCTATTGGTTCCATAAAATTATATGATTATTTTTTCTAGATATAATCTGTAAAGCATGCTGTTGCTATTTTGATAGGGACTGCGTTGGATCTATATAATAGTTTGGGATGTATGACAATTTAAACATTACTGATTCTGCTAATTCAGGAACAGACGCCATCTTTCCATTTTCTGATGTCCTCTTCAATTTTCTGTTTCAGAGAACTTTGTAGAGATCTTTCACTTCCTTGGTTAGGTTAATTCCTAGGTGTTTCATTTTTCTTGAAGCTACAGTGGATGGTATTATTTTTGTATCTTCATCCCATTTACTGTTGGTGTATACAAATGCTAATTATTCTGTGTGTTGATCTTGTATCCTGCTATATTGCTGAAGTTTGTTATTAGATTTAAGATTTTTTTTTGATGAAGCTCTTTGGGTCTTCTGTATAGAGTTCATGTCCTGTGCAAATAATGATAACTTCAGTTCTTCCTTTCCTATGTGCATCCATTTTATATTATTTGTGGCATGTGGTACTGGGAATTGAACCCAGGTCCTTGCACTTGCCAGGCAGGTGCTTAGACCACAAAGCCATCTCCCCAGCCCAATGTGTGTTTGTTTTGAGACAGGGTCTCACTGTACATTTCAGGCTGGACTTGAGTTCACTTTGTAGTGCAGTCTGGTCTCAAATTCACAAAGATCCTCCTGTCTCAGCTTCTGAGCACAACCACACCTGCTACCTTTTGTATTGCATTTATATCAGTCTTTTCTTGCTTTCTTTTATTAAGTCTGGCTAGGGACATGTATGTCTGTTTTATTTTTTCAAAGAATTAGGTTTTTTTTTTTCTGTTGGCTCATTAATTTCTTTCCATAGTTTTGAAATTACTATTCTCGGTTTCATTGATTTCCACTCTCATGTTTATAATTTTCCTCCTTAATTTGAGTTTTGGGCTAGATTGTTGTTGTCAAATATGTTAAGATTTCTTATAACATTGTCTTATCTGCGCTTGCTCTGTTTTCCTAATGTGCACATTGATTGCAATGAAATTTCCTCTTAAAGCTGATTTCATTGTTGCCAGAGATTTTGACAAGTTGTACTGTAATTATTAATAACTCTAAGAAGTTTTTAAATTTATTCTTTGATTTCTTGGACCCATTGGTTGTTTAGGAGTAACAGTATACTGTTAATTTTCCAGAAACTTCCAGGTTTTCCTAAAATTTCGTTATTGATTTCTGTTCTAATGGCACGGTGGTCTCATACTGTCATGGAGTGAGTGCTATTCTTTTATATTTACTTCAGCAACAAGTTTTGTTGACTATTATGTGATCTTTTTTGGCAAAAGCATCATGTGCTACTAAAAAGAATATATACCGTCTTATAAATGGAATACTGTGTATATCCACTAAATCCATATGTTCAAGGTTGTGGTTCAGTTCTGAATTATTACTTTTTTACTTGTTTAACTGATCTATCTAAATCTTGGAAGTAACCCAGATGCCCATCAGCTGAGGAATGGATAAAGAAGATGTGGTATTTCTTCACAATGGAATATATTCAGCTATAAAAAAGGGTACATTTGAGGCTTTTGTAGGTAAATGGCTGTAACTAGAGACTATACTAAGTGAAATAAATCAAACCCAAAGGTGCAAACATTGTATTGTCTCCTTAGTGTAAGAACTTGAAAGAAAAAGTAAAATCTGGGGCAGGGGAAATGGCTCAGTGGAATAAGCGCTTCCCTGGCAAGCACAAGGGCCTGAGTTCAATCCCCAGTTCCACCAAAAAAAAAAAAAAACAAAAAGAAAGAAAAAATAAATATGGGAAAAGGGAATGAACCTGTTCAAAAGGAAGGAATCACTAAGAAGAGAAGTACAGAAGAGAGTAGTAGGGGAAAGAGATACATCTATGTATGGAAGTAAGATGGTTTGGCTCGTTATCCTCATTTTTTGAGGACTCTCCGTGGTGATTTCCAAAGTGATTGCATCAATATATACTCCCACCACTGGTAGAGAAGGGTTCCTTTTTCCCCATAGCCCTGCCAGTATTTTTTATTGGTTGATTTCTGGAGTGAAATGGAATCTTGATGTTGTTTTAATTTGCGTCTCTCAACTGACCAGTGATGTTGAACATTTTCTCATATATTTATTTGCTGTTTATATTTCTTCATCTGAGAAATGTGTACTTATGTGAGATGCCCATTTTTGGATTGGGTCTTTAAATTTGCAAAGTCTGATTTTTTTTTTTAGTTCTTTATATGTTCTCAATAATAATTCTTTGAGGATCAGCTGGCAAACATTTTTTCTCACATTGTGGCCTATTCTCTGTAGGTGGTTTCTTTTGCTGTGCAAAAGATTTTTAATAAGTTCCTAATTATTGGAGCTGGGGAGATAGTTCAATGGCATAAGTGCCTGCCTGGCAAATGTAAGATCCTGAGTTTGATCCCTGGTATCGGGAAAAAAATCCTAGTTATTGATTCTTTGTGATATTTTCTGTGCAGTTGGGTTTTATTCATAAAGGTTTTGCCTACACCAATGTCTTCAAGAGTTTACCTCTTCCAGCAGTTTTGTTTCTGTAAAATGCAATTTCTGTCACCAAATTATCCTTTTCTTGTGCTATTGTGTGATCCAGACTCTTGGCAAACTTAGAGTGCAAATATAGTACTATTAGTAATAGTCACCATAGTATACATTAGACCTCTAGAACTCACTCAGTCTGCATAACTGAAATTGTCCTCTTTATGGAATGTTTCCTTGTTTTCTCTATCATGACCCCCGTCCTTTGGCAGCCACAACTGTATGTACCATGTGCTTCCATGAATTTTATTTTTTGCATTTGAAAGAGATTATATAACATTCGTCTTCATGCATCTACTTATTTTGCTTAGAAAAATGTACCTCAGTTTCATTTGTATTCTTACAAGTGGCAGGATTTCCTTCTTTTTAAAGGCTCAGTAATAACCCATTGTACAAATATACCACATTTTCTTTATCCTTTCATCCTTGGACATTGAGCTTGTTTCGAAGTGAAAACAAGCTCAATCTTGGGAGTGGATCTCGAAAATCAAATATTGCTTCAAGGTGTTAAATTTCATTTCTGTTGGGCATGTACCCAGTACTTGGTTTGCTAGATTGAATGGTGGTTCTTTTTTTCTTTTTTTTTTTTGTGGCCAGCTCAGCCCATCCTGGGGGAAGGGCTGGCATGGCATGTGGTGCAGGGGATCAAACTGTGGTCCCTGTGTTTTGCCTAAGTAGGCACTTTAAACCACTAAACTATCTCACCGGCCCTGGCAGTTCTATTTTCAATTTTTGAGGAATTTCTATACTGTGTTCAGTAGTGGCTATATCAGTTTACATTCCCATCATAGTGTATAAGTTTCTTTTTCTCCATGTCTTAGGCAACGTGTATCATTCTTTTAGGCTATTATCTACCCTGGCAGGTGTAAAGTGACATCTTACTGTGAAGTGACATCTCACAAATTTTTATTTACATGAATCACAAAATACCAACGTGTGCTCACGCACGCGTATACACATACACAGATAAATTTTTATTTACATGAACCTAATGACTTGTGATGTTGAGTACCTTTTTGTATACCTGTTGGCCATGTTTATCATCTTTTAATGAGTATTGTTTCTTTTTCTAAATTGTGTGTGCGCATGTGTGTGTGTTGAGTGCGTGCCTTTCTTATATATTCTGGATCTTAATCCCTTAGGTATGGTTCTGTAAGTTATCTTTCATGCTGGTGGTTATTTTCCTTTTTGGGTTGGGAATGGCACTCAGGACTTCACACTTTCCAGGCAGGCAGTGCACCACTGAGTTAAATTCCCAGCCCTCCATTAGTTATTTTCTGTGATAAATAGTAACTCTTGAATTCAAACCATTTTTGCTTTTGTTGCCCATGCTACTTGGGTCCTATCAAAGAACCAATGTCCAAAAGTTTGCTTCTCGTAGTTTTATAATTCAATGACTAATATTAAAGTATTTAATCCATTTTGAGTTGATTTTATGCATATAGTGTGAGGTAAAGGTCCAATATTATTTTTCTGTGTGAACTGATTTTCACAGCACTGCTTAACAAAAATTAAAAAAAAAAAAGTAAAAACAGTTTGGGGCTGGGGAGATGGCTTAGTGGAATAAGCACTTCCCTGGCAAGTGCAAGGACCTGAGTTCAATCCCCGGTTCCGCAAAAAAAAAAAAAAAAAAAAAATTAAAAACTTAACAAAAACTGTTTTGTCTGTTGTATGTCCTTGGCATCCTGATCAACAATCAGTTGATTATAAATGCATGAGTTTATTTTTGGGCTCTATGTTCTGTCATCCTAGCCTGTGTGTGTCTTTTTGTGCACATGAAACCAGGAAGAATGGTACCACTTGTTCTTCTTCAAGGCTGCTTAGGCAATATAGGATCTTTTGGTGGTTTCATAGAAATTTTTGGATTTTTTTTTCCATTTCTGTGAAAAATGTCATTGAAATTATGATAGAAAAATACACTACATTTGTATCTCATTTGAGTAAGTGGACATTTTAATAGTATTCTTGCAATTCATGAACATGGGTTGTTCATGAATTATTTCTTTAAATTTTTTCAGCACTGCTTTGTAGTTTTCAATGTGTGAATGAGTCTTGTTCCTCCTTGGGAAAGTTAATTCCCAAGGTTTTTTTTTTTTTTACTCTATCGTAAATGAGATTGTTTTCTTAATTTCTGTTTTGGATAGTTGTTAATGTTAAGAATTGATTTTTGTATGTTGATTTTTCATCTTGAAACTTTAATGAATTCATTTATTCTAACAATTTTTTGATAGTCTTTATTAGAATGTCCTCTGAATAAGGTCATGTCACCTGCAGAGACAACTTTAATTCTCCCTTTCCAGAGAGATTTTTATTTCCTTTCCTTGCATATTTGCTCTGGCTAGACTTTTACTGCTATGTTGAGTAGTAGTGGTAAGAGTGGGTGTTCTTGGGACCAGGGAGGTGGCTCAGTAGAATAAATGCTTCCCTGGCAAGCACAAGGATCTAAGTTCAATTCCCAGTTCCACCAAAAAATAAAAATAAAAAGAAAGAGTAGGCATTCTTGTCTTAATTCTTTTCTTAGAGAAAAAGCTTTCAACTTTTCCCTGATGAGTATGATGTTAACTGTGAACCTGTTGTATATGACCTCTGAGTTGAGGCATATTTCTTTTTATATATAATTCATTAAGAATTTTGATCATGAGGGGCCTTCAAGGTAGCTCAGCAGACTAAGTGCCTGCTCAGGCATTTGCAGGGACCAGGATTCCATCCTGGCACCACCTTCTGCAATAGCCTTATACCCCCTGGGGTGCACTGAGCCAACCACCAAGACTGGGTGTGGTGGTACAGCACCTGTAATTCCAGTGCTGGGGAGGCTAAAATCAGAAGGATCACTATGAGTCTGAGTTGTGTAGTGAGACCCTGTGCCAAATACATTTTTTTTAAAAAAAGAATTTTTATCATGAAAGGGTGCTGACGGAACCAGGGATTAAACTCAGGCTCTTGTGTTTGCCAGGGAAGCACTTATTCCACTGAGCCATCTCCCCAGCCCTTGCCTTGTATTTTTCCTGCATTTTTTTGTATAGTCATATGATGTCTGTCTTTCATTGGCTTTCATACATTGAAGCATCCTTGCATCACAGGCATAAATCTTGCTTGATCATGACATATGATCCTTTTAAAGTGTTGTTGAATTTAGTTTGCTGTTGTTTTAACATCTAAGTTTGTCAGAGTATTCATCTGTAATTTTCTTTTTTATAGTGTCTTTTTCTACTTTGGTGTCATGGTAAAATTGACTTTATAAAATGAGTTTGAAAATGTTTAGAAGGCTTAGTGTAATTCTTCAAATGTTCGATAGTGTTCACTAGTGAAAACACGTTCTGTGTTTTTCTTTTTGGGAAATACATTTTTCCTAGATATCATCTCTCCCGAGAAGCCTTAATCTCAAAATCTCTGAATTAGTTATGACCTTAAAGATACAGATGCATCAGCTACTGAGTATATTCCCAAAAGAGTTCAAACATCATACCACAGTGATATATGTGTAGCCATGTTTATAGAAGCACACTTTGTCATAGCTAAATCTCGGAAACAACCCAGATGCCCATCAACCAAAGAATGGATAAAAAAAGTTGTGGCCTTTTCACACAGTGGAGTACTACTTACTCATAAAGGATGAAGCAGAGATTTTTATAGGTAAATGGATACAACTAGAGACCATACTTATAAGTGAAATCAATCAGGCTCACATGTGTAAACATCATGTTGTCTCCCTAGTGTAAGAAACTGAAAGAGTAAATAAGATCTAAAAAATACAGTAAATATTGTGAAAGAGAAAGAAACTACTCAAAAGGAAAGAACAGCTGGTGTGGAGGAAAGGAAAAAAGAAGGCAGGGAAGACAAGATAGCTAAGAATACTCTATTAGTTCATTTGATTGGTTTTGTATGCCTGTATCTTATAATCTGAGGAACTACTTTGAAAATAACAATATGTAATATAATGATCACTGTTAATTTCCTGTTATTTCATTTTGAAATTCTGTATCACTTTTTTCATTTTTTTCTCTTCAAAATTAAAAAAATAAAAGATGGAGGGGTCTGTGGAGGCCCCCTCAGTATGACTTGGAAGGCAGGCTCAGCATTTACTTCCACTGCTGCTGATGTGTCTACCCATTAGGTCAGAACACCTTCACCTTTGAAGTTCTTCTCTTTTCTTTCCTTGTTTCTGTCATCTCAGTCTTTTAGTCAGGGTCCTTGAGATTTGGGCATCTGTCTCATAAACATGGTGAAAGAAAACTTTTTACCTCAAAGCAGGTTCTTTCTGTGCCTGTTTATTTTCTTGATAATCTCCAGTCAATTCTCTCATTCTAGGCTCCACTGTATCTTTTCATTGTTAATAAAACCTTGAACCTAAATATCCTACTCCATATCTACAACCTCTTTTCAGTTGTCCACACACTTGTTTTTTGGCCTTAACAAAACCTCTGTTCTTTAATCTCTTTTATCATGTCAATCTTTTATCCTTTTCCTAACTTTATTTCATTATTTACTTCACACAATCACTTGGTCTAGCTCTTGAATTACTACATTGTATCCTTCAACATAACTGTCTTAGACACTGTGAGGTTTGGGTTGGTGTGATACATTTCATTGCTATAATTGAAGTGGCTGTTTGCGGTTGGAGAAAATGCATAACTCATATATGTAGCATTATAGATCCCTGCCTTCATTTCTCATCTGGATCTTTAGTAACAAGTCATCCTCTCATTGTCCTTAAACTTGAGATTTGTGTTCCTTGCACCCTTTATTCCAAATCTTGTCTATTCTTTTTTATATATGTATTTGGTACAGGGTCTCACTACATGGATCTGATTTGTAGTAGTGATCCTCCTGTTTTCAGCCTCCCAAGCTCTGGGATTATAGTTGCACACCACCATGCCCAGTCTCAGCATGCCCCGGGGCGGGGCTGGACCAAACCTTGCTTATTCTTAAGCCTACATCCTCGTAGCTTTCTCAGCATTCTGTCTAATTTTGCCTTTGGAAAGCCTTAGAGGAAATAAATTAGTAACATACTTTGAAAAGTACTTGAGATTTGCAAATACTGAGCAAAGTGGTTTTACTTTTGTAATAAAGTCTTGAGTTTTTTGGTATCAAGATCTATAATTTTTGAAGTCTGAAGTTTACAAATAGCAAAATGTTTTTTAGTGACATGAAATTAAATTTTAATTTAATTTAGTATAGATTTAAATAAAAGCAAATATTGAATAAATTCAATTGATCAAATATATTGTATTCTCAATTCTCTAGGACATTAAATTGTATGATCGGACAGATGAAGCATATCTTGGCTTCAGAACAAAAGAAAACAGATTTTAAACCAGAAGATGAAAACAATGTTTTAATTCAGTATACTAATGTAAGTAAAACTAGTTTATTTTGCTAATAAATGTATCTACTTTGTTAGTACTTTAACATTTTCACCAGAATGTCTTGCTATGTCCTGAATCTTTTACAGAGATTGCTGAGAAATTACATATATATTTTTTCCTTAGCAAAACTGATATACATATATAATAAGTGTAGAAAAATTTTTATAGGCCTGTGTAAAAGTCTGCGCTTATGTAAGAAAGCAAGTGGAGAAAATCAAAAATTCCATGGATGGCAAAAATGTGGATACAGTTTTGATGGAACTTGGAGTACGTTTTCATCGACTTATTTATGAGCATCTTCAACAATATTCTTACAGTTGTATGGGTGGCATGTTAGCAATTTGTGATGTGGCTGAATATAGGAAGTGTGCCAAAGACTTCAAGGTATGTACATACAAATATCAGACCCACAAATACGATCAGTAATGTACATCAGACCATTAAGTCTGTAATATTTAATACAGTATTTATAATTTATTTCTGTGATGAGATGTATCTAACACATCCTATCTGAAAAACTGTTCCAGTCATACTTCCAATATTAACACATTTTTTTCTTTGTGCTTTATTTTATTTTCATTCATTTATTAATATTTTTTTATTTTTTATTTTTTGGTGGAACTGAGGATTAAACTCCGGCCCTTGCGCTTGCCAGGGAAGCACTTATTCCACTGAGCCATCTCTAGGCCCCTGTGCTTTCTTTTAGATAACTGCTTATATTTTAGTTGCACAATGTTGTTTTTTTTTTTTTTTTTTTTTTTTTTGCGGTACTGGGGATTGAACTTGGGACCTTGTGTTTGCCATGCAGGTTTTCATGCTGCTGAGCAATTTCCCCAGCCCTTGTTACACAATATAAATGGCCTTATTGATAGCCATAGCTAATACTGTATATGTCACACATTAGGACAGTATTCTTTCTTCGTGTATGTCTCCCTGAAATTATTTTTCACCAAACAAATTAATAACTAGTTCTACTCTACCAAAATATAGGATTTTCTTCTTTAATGTATTTAGTACAGGATCTCACTACACAGATTGGATCCTCCTGTTTTCAGCTTCCCAAGCGCTGGGATTACATGCACGAGTCACCATGCCCAGTCTCATTTGCCCTCTTAGAGTGCCCCGGGGGGGTCAAACCCCAGTTCCTGCATCTGCATGAGTAGGCACTTTAATGTGCTGAGCTGTCTGGCCAACCCCCAAAATATAGCTTTGAGAAAATTTGACATAATAGGAATCTTTTCAAAAGATTATAGTTTCTATAACTACTTAACTGTGAATTTTTACTCTTCAGCTTTTGAAGTTTTTACTGTGTTGAACTCCTTCCATACTAATAAGTCTTGACTGACAGTATGTAAGAGGACTTTGCAATCATAATAATGAGAAATTAACTTGGTTTCAGTATTTTTTTTTTCTTCTCTCCATTCAGATTCCAATGGTATTACATCTTTTTGATACTCTGCATGCACTTTGCAACCTTCTTGTAGTTGCCCCAGATAATTTAAAGCAAGTCTGCTCAGGAGAACAACTTGCTAATCTGGACAAGAACATACTTCACTCCTTCGTACAACTCCGTGCTGACTATAGATCTGCCCGCCTTGCTCGACACTTCAGCTGAGGTTAAATTGACAAAGGAAATGTAATTTGGCAGGCCTCATTTGGTAGAAAGCACAGGAGATTCCTCATGACATAGCCAACATTTTATGGAAAAATGACTGAAGAAAACAGCAGCCATACTTACCCTTGAGGTTTTATTTGAAATTTGGACACTACTAACTGTATTTACTTTTTTTCCTGTTAAGTTGAATTATAATTCCATTCTTGAATTTATACATTTAAAATTCTGTAAAACTACATGTCACTGTTTTTCATTCTGGAAAATGTTGGTGTCAGAAGACAAATGAAATTTTATCAGTATATGGTTCTAGTTCTTTAACATAATTCCATCTGGAAATTTTATCATGCCATTTTGCATTAATACTGGGTAAATTACCAAAAAAATTAT
>PVKA01008504.1:0-72715 GCA_004027165.1 Ctenomys sociabilis
GGGCCAGGGAGATGGCTCAGTAGAATAAGTGCTTCCCTGGCAAGCACAAGGGCCTGAGTTTAAGCCCTGGTTCCGCAAACAAAATAAAACAAAACAAAAAAATCCAAAATTATCTTTTATAATAAAGGATGAAGTTACAAATGCCAGGAAGGATGAGGACATGTGAATGTTTCTGTTGCCTCTTCCCAGCTCCATTTCTTAGATCGCACCCTCATTTTCTTTCTCTTTATTTGACTTTCATGGAAACCCCCAGAATTCTTTCTGCCTTCTATTCTCAGGCCACTGCTGTTCAGTGTCTGACTTGGGTTTCTCTTTCCTCCATTCTTGAAATGTGGAGATGGAATCCTTCTCTATACCCCACTGACACACCTACTGCAGGTCAGAGAAGAGCATGCTAGAGTTGAGAAAGAAACTGTTAAGAAATAATTGTGTTAGTCACCCTGACATAGTGATAGCCAAGATCCTACTGAAAGGAGGGAAAAAAAAAGCCTGTAAGAAATTTGCTTTCTGAATCAAGGACTAAAATCTCACCCTTTCCAGGGTGCTATTCCATTTTGATTCACATTATATGATTTTTAAATTTAGCTCCTGTATTAGAAGACAAAGTTGAATAATAAAAGTTTACAAGGAAAATTGCTTTCCAAGTTTTGGCCTGGAAGATAGTACACTTTCAATCCAATTTCTTAAATATTTTGCCTTAAACTAAACCCTTGTTTAAAAAATGTCTGTAATTTTTCATCCTCAGAATAGTGTGGTTTTCTGATATAGTAAAACATTTTACATGCTTGGTTCAAATAGCCACTTTTAAGCTATTTCTTACTTATCCTGGAAAACAAATGCTGCTACCTTATTTTGCTCATGTTTTGCTTTTGAAACTCCTCAGTTTCAAAGCTTCCTTATTTTAGTGGTGTTTTTGATTTATACATAAAAATAAATGAGGATGATTTGTTATAAAAACAAAAATATGATTATAAAAATATACAGCTGAGTGTTCTGATGAAATAATTTGTCTCCTGTCTGTAATACCTACTCTTCAGATCCAGTCTGACACAGCCCAGAACTACACCATATACTATTCCATCAGTGGGCCTGGAGTTGACCAAGAACCTCGAAATTTATTTTATGTGGAGAGAGATACTGGAAACCTGTACTGTCGAGGCCCAGTAGATCGTGAGCAGTATGAGTCCTTTCAGGTATAGTCTAAAGCTTATGTGTTGTGTTAGTCATTGTCAAGCTTGACAGTTTTGTGCCGCCTTCTTAAGGCACTTACCTTTTTATTTAATTAATTTCTTAGGTTGTCACTGATGCTTTGGCAACATCTAATAGCACAGCACTGAACTGAAGCAAAAAGGATTGTCATAGAATAAATAATGTTAGTTTCTAGTGGATTTTTCCTGGCATTTGCTTTTTTTTATTTAATTAATTTTATTGAGAAAGATACAGTAATGAGACAGTTTCAAAAGAGGTTAGTAGGACAGTTACAGTAATTTTTACATTGCATATTATTGTCTTTGTAGTAATTATTCACAGTACAGGATGCAGACATGGTATATTGTCGAAACACTATTAGTCCAAAATTCTCATTGAAGTGAGAGAAAATAGCTTTGTCTCTATCCTGACTCCATCA
Source organism: Ctenomys sociabilis (assembly GCA_004027165.1). Taxonomy (NCBI): domain Eukaryota; kingdom Metazoa; phylum Chordata; class Mammalia; order Rodentia; family Ctenomyidae; genus Ctenomys; species Ctenomys sociabilis. Next base: position 1,628 of record PVKA01008504.1, read on the forward strand.
GCATTTGCTTTTGTGCAAAAGCAGTAATGAGTGGCATTTTGAAGGGCAGTTAGTTAGCCGGTAGGACAGAGGGATGAGGCCTGCTGATAAGTTGCCCGAGCCTAGGTGTCTGCAGTGAGCTGGTGTCAATGTATAGGAAACAGGCAAGGTGTATGGACAGGGCCTGAAGTGTACTGCGTCTTCTCGTCGTCCAGCTAACTCCCAGCTGGGGTGAGCTCACTTGGAAGGGCTCACGCTGCTGACCCCCAGCAAGACCGGATCGCCACACTGAATTGTTTTAAATATTTCATATCTATTTTGAATGAATTAATATGCCATCAGGAGATCACATTATCCAAAAGGATATGCAAGTTTTGACTTAAGCAATCAGGTTTAGGATTGCTGCATGACCTTCCAAATATCTACAGTGTTCTGCTTTTATGAGGCAAATTATTGAATTTTTTATAAAATAAGAAATAATTTATATTTATATAAAATTTACAGTCATTGATTATATTTCTAACTCCTGTTTTTTAAATTAAGATATTCTTAGGAACTTATTAGCAACCACTGTTATGCCTAAAATGTTAGTTATTAGAAACTAGAATAATATCCCAGTTAACAGAATCTGGATGATCTGTAATGATAAAGAATCTGAGTGAAGAAAGATACTGAAAATTATGTCTCTACAAGCCATGCCTTTGAAGCTCTCAAGCAAAACCCAACCATCTGCAAATCTTTTTCAGAGAATTAATAATAAAAAATTACATTTAGGAAGATTTGACAATGGTGAGGAAATTAAGATTAACTGTTCTAGTCTTAAATAAACTTAAAAATACCAAGTACTGGGCTGGGGAGATGGCTCAGTGGAATAAGTGCTTCCCTCAAGCACAAGGGCCTGAGTTCAATCCCCAGTTCTCCCAGAAAAAGAGAGAGAGAATACTAACCACCATTAAGTTGCTGTTCTGAATCTCCTTTGTGCTGTTAAATAAACTTAAAGTGTTAAACTATACCATGAAATTATCTACTTTTTTCAGCATTAGTTATGCCCACATGCCAAAATAGCAACAGATGGTATTTGTGCTGCTCTGACCAGTCTGAACTAGAGCCCAAGCAAGCCTGAGTTGTAACTGTTTCTTTTTTTGACAGAACCGGGGATTGAACTCAGGTCCTTGCACTTGCCAGGGAAGCGCTTATTCTACTAAGCCAACTCCTGGCCTTGTAACTATTTCTTAACTTTTAATTTTATTATTGCAGGATTACCATGCAGGACAGCTGCACTCATCCTGGGGAGTTTGTCCATGTGCGTGATACACCTTAATTCTTCTTATGTCCCCTGCTGTGCTCCTGCTCTGTCCTGGTCTCCTTACCATTTGCAAAAGATCCATCTCTGGAGTTGCTATTTTTTTTTTATTTTGCCCTTCAATTTATTCATAGTTTGTGTTTCTCATATAAGAAAAAGTATGTGATATTTATCCTTTTGTGCTTGACTTATTTCACTTAACTTATGAATTATATTTTGTTTTAAAAGAATTTTTTTTTCTCTCCTGATTTACGCTCTTCCCAGTTGGTTGCCTTTGCAACAACTCCAGATGGGTACACACCAGAACTTCCACTGCCGTTGGTAATCAGAGTAGAGGATGAAAATGATAACTACCCAATTTTTACAGAAACAACATACATTTTCACAGTTTTTGAAAATTGCAGAGTTGGTGAGTACCTGTTTGAAGACTGTATGTCAACTCAAGTGCATTTTAACAAATGAAATGAATTTCACTATGGCCACTAGACAGGAACATACAGCTTGGCAGTAAAAAGAGTGAGAACAAGGGACAGATAATGCAGTAAAGTCTGCTTTTCTCTGGCTGTGTGACCTTGGGCAAGCCACTTCATTTAACAGTCTTTAGCTTCATCTATAAACTAGGTGAAGTTCCAGATTATTATGAAGGTTGATGGGGTGCTGTACATATGGAATGCCAAGCCTAGTACCTCAAAAAGAGATCTTTGTCTTCCTGTGAGAGAAAATAAATACTGTTGAAAGACCATCTTCCAAAGAAGGAAGCCTTTAGTGATTAGGGACTTAGCTTTGAAGATAGCCACTGACATTCTGTAGTGAATGAATGAAGAAGTGACAGTAGTCTGGGAAAGATTGTTATAAAGAATAATACAAATGTTTCCCCAATCTGGTTCAATTGGTCCATTTTAGCTGCAAATCAGAATGTAGATTTTGAGATTTGTTGAAAAAATACTTAACCAAGGGCCAGCCAGATATCTCAGTGGACTAAAGCACCTGCTTAGGGAGGCACAGCAACCAGGGTTCGATGCCCAGCAAGTTGTGTCGACCCTGCTCTTGGGGCACACTAGATGGCAACTGAGCCTGGGCCTGGTGGCGAGCACCTGTAATCCCAGTGCTTAGGAGGCTGAAAATGGGAGAATCGCTATGAGGCTGATCTGCGCAGTGAGATCCTGTAGCCTCTGTACTAAATACATTAAAAAAAAACCTTAAGCGAACCTGTAATTTTCAGAGAAAACTGACTCTTGGGTTAAGAAGTACAGGCTTTCAAATAGAAAAAGGCTAAAGAATAATTAGAATGTTTTAGTTTAGAACTACAAAGCTCACAGAGAGAGAGTATCAACACTGGCAAATTATACATTACATTCAATAAAAGCAAACATCATCACCAAATTCCAATATGTGAGGGCCCTAGGGTATTTAAAGGAAGTGAGACTTTTGTTCAACCTAGGAAGTAATGACACTACTATAAATAAAGTGGTCCAGAATTTTTTTGGGGGGGTAAGCAGAGATGAGGGAAATAAAGCAGAGCTGAACAGGTAAAGGCTCCGGAAACTGAGCGCATTCTCGTCTCCCCTAGGCACGACCGTGGGGCAGGTCTGTGCAACTGACAAAGATGAGCCCGACACGATGCACACGCGCCTTCGGTACTCAATCCTGGAGCAGCAGCCGGCGCGACCCACGCTCTTTACTATGCACCCATCCACGGGCGTCATCACCACAACGTCGTCTCAGCTCGACCGAGAGGTAGCGTAACTGTGGATAAAGGAAACCCGGTTGTAATGTGGCTGCTAACGGTGCAGGTTCATTATTTCTAAATCAAAAATCAGAAACGCTCCAAAATTTGAAGCTTTGGGAGCAGCAACATGACACTGTCTTCGTGGACAAGTCAGAATGAAAACCCACACACGCTGAAAATGCTCTGTAGAATTTCCTTTTAGCTATGCCTGTGAGCGGTAAATGGAACGGAGGTGAATTTTGTGTTGGGACTTGAGTCCCACTACCCAAATAATTCATTTCCTGTGGGCAAAAATTCTAAATTCTAAAGACATAAGAAAAGCAAGACCCTCTGGGTCCCAAGCATTTCAGAAAGGGGTACTCAGAGTCTGCACCTGGGCACCTTTGTATATCACGGGTGGATGTGTTTTTGAAAAGCATTATATGAATAAAAATTTAGGAAAATTGTGAATTTAAGTGCATGAATAGTATCATTAAAGGCCATGCAGCATGCTATTATTTAAACCAATTTGTTGTCTCTTGAACTTCACACCTTTTATAAAATCCATTTTTGTAGGACAGACAGTATTAAACACAGGAAGGGATCCAATATGAAGAAAGAATCTTTTGGAGACATGTAGGATTTAGTATTATCAGAGGAAGAAATTAATTTTCTTGTCTGCATCATTCTTTCTTCAACAGTCACACTTTTTCTTTCTGTCGCAGAAATGAAACTACTGAATTCAGGTTTCTTGTTTTCAACTGTCTGCTAGGATTCCTTGTTTGAATGTCTCCTTGGTGTACTCTATCTAAAACTTAATCTGCCTTCCTTTTTCTTTTTTTTGTGGTGGAACTAGGGGTTGAACTCAGGCCCTTGCGCCTGCCAGGGAAGTGCTTATTCTACTGAACCATCTCCCTGGCCCCAATCTGCCTTCTTTTAATCTGCTTTCTTCTCTATATTTTCTAACTAAAACATATGAACAAAATTTTTCCCTATTAATAATTTTTTTTCTCATTGCCTTGAAATCCTGTTCTTCTTTGCAGATTCCAGAGATCAAACTCAGGACCTTGTCCTTGCCAGGTGGGCACTGTGCCACTGAGATATATCCCCGGCCCCCCCCCCAAGATTATATTTGATACTTTCCTTTTTTCTTTAAAACTTTTTATTCACTTATTTGGTACAGGGTTTCTCTTATAGTGATCCTTCCGTCTCAACCTCACTAGCACTGGAATTACAGGTGTGCACCACCATGCCCAGTTTTGCGGGCCGTCATGGCATGTGGTGCCAGGGGTCGAACCTGGGTCCTTGTGCTTGCCAGGCAGGCACTTAGACTGCTGAGCTGTCTCCCCAGCCCTTGATACTTTCCTCCTATCCTTCAGATCAGATCATTTTCCAGGGCAGGTTGATACTGCTTTGAGATTATTTTGCATTCACATTCTCTTTCCACTGCAAGTACCCTCATGTACTCATATTTTTTACTTCATGATACACCTGTTACTTCTTCTGCCAAGCTTTGCTCACTTGTACTCCTACAGCAATTTGTCTGTTCTACTTAGTAATTTATGCAACATTTTTAATCATAAAATATAGGAATGTATTATTAGGTATTTCTTTGATTCCTTAAACTTTGTATCCACTTTGTTTTTTCTCTCTTTTCTTATCCCTCATGGATGAGAGCAGCAGACCTCAAAATCTTTTTGCTCCAGGATTCCTTTATCTTCTTCTCAGAATGTACTACAGGCTGGACTTGAACTTAATATGTAGGCCTGACTTGCTTTAAACTCATGATCCTCCTGCCTCAACCACTAGGGTACTGATATTTGAGTTAAGTGCCATCACTTCCTTCCCCTTTACCTTCTTAAATGTTAAGGATCCCAAAGATCTTTCATTTATATGGGTTGGAGGTACTGGTCTTTACCCCATTAGTATTTAAAGTTAAGAAAAATATAAAATAGTATTAAAGGACAGTCAACATTTTGACCCTAGCCTTTCAAGGTCAGAAGACTCAAGACATATGAGAACCTGTACTGTAACATCATGTAACTCAGTTGTGTCCCAAATTTTCTGATCAAGGAGATTATGGAGCCACAGAGGAATGCAATCGATATCTATAGTGTGCCTAAGGAGAGTCACATGGAGAGAAAACGTTCTCTCAGGCTTTCACAGAGAGCAAACTGGTCAATCAATGGCCATGATTCATCCACATGACTGACACTGACAAAAGATCTGCAAACTGCGGTATAGGGTTACAGGGTAAATCCTTAGGGGATTTGACTGACCTTATCAGCTACCAAAGATACATTTCTTGTTATATGGGTCTTGTTTTATCTTGGTTTTAACCATCCAGCAGAAAAGTATAAAAATAAGGTATATAAAGTAAAGCCATATTAATATGCTGAGCAGTGAAAGACTCAAGTCAACAACTTCTGTGGATAACCTACTATCATTGTGAACTGCTAGACTGTGTTGGAGTGTTTTGTTGAATTCGTGCACCTATAGTATTTAGATGCCAATGGAATACCCATATGAGAGAGGACTAAACAAAAAAGGGGATACAAAGGAAGGTCTATTCTGTATCTGTATATACAGTATAGTTAGGATAGTTGTACACCTATTTTTGCTTAAATCAATGAGAAGAAAGATTTATACTAATAGTGTTTGGACAGTATATCCTGTCTGAATCTTGTACTGTGGATTACCACTAAGAAGATAATAATGTACAAAGTATTAATTATTGAAACTGTCCTATGTTTCTCAATAAAATAAAATTTAAAAATAAAAAATAAATTAAAAGTATAAAATAGTATTAATATACTAATATATGTTAACATAGATAATATTTTATAAAAGACAAGTAAAATTTCCAAAAGCAATTAATAATTTAATGAGAAGAGTGGCATTTTGTGTATTTTTTTCAAATCTTTTTAATAATTGGGTTAGTATAAGACAGAGATTCTCATATCTCCTGTGTTCTGTCTGCTGTAATATGTACTTGTAGCTGAAATGCATGGAGAATGTCTGATGTGGTGTGGAGGAGACAGGAGAGGAATATTTCTTTTTTTTTTAGTTGGGGGAACCTGGGATTGAACTCAGGCCCTTGCACGCACCAGGCAAGTGCTTATTCTACTGAACTATCTCCCTGGCCCCCAGGAGAGGAATACTTTAATAGTAGTTTTTAGATCACTGTGGCCATCATGTGATACTGCATTAACATGTAACCCAATGGGTTTTGTAATGTGGACTTTGAAGTGTTACCAATGAACTGGTGTGTTTCATTTTAATCAGTGGGTTAAAATCCACTTGCCTATTTTGAACTGCCAGTGGGTGGGTGTTTTACTGATGTATGAGTTTTACATCATGCATTAGTCATTTGGAAAATACTGACTCACTGAGGTAGACAAGTTTCATCTAATAATATTGAAGACATCACCTCTTCACTCCCACTAATACCTCAGTGGTTGATCCAAGTTTTCTAAAGTTCTTGCTTCTGCTCAAAAGCACTAGTTTTTGACTGGCAGCAAAGAGCCGTTTTCCTTCAAGTGGTCTGATGAGTTTTTCCTAATGTGCTGGCCTAAATAACACAGGTGTCTACCTTGGGAAATGAGGGTTTTATATGGGGAAAAAACCTAAAAACAATATAAAATCACCATGGCTGATTCGGCTTTTAAGTAGAACAATCACGTAAGTTATTTACCTTTTGATAAATGCTCTGTAGAATCAGCTAGACAAATTTGACCTCCATGTTTTGAGTAATGCAGTAGTAGTACCCCTCTTCTCATGGAATTATAGTCACTTATTAACCCAGATTCCACTTTTCATTTGTTACGTATATTATTTTCTCTTTGTTTCTGTCTGTCTGCCTGCTGCTTGCCTATCTGCCTGCCTTAGAAAAAGTGAAGAATTAGGTAGGAAAGGCAGTTATTGCAGCTGTTTTAAAGAAAAAGAATCTGAGGCAAAGGAGGCTTTTTGACTGTCCAGGCTTGCATTTTATTACTTTGAGAGGGGAGAATAGCGTGTAGGTCCCCTAATCCTCTGGCGTGGAGGTGGTATTGTGACCTTGCCTCTCTTCTTCAGTGTCACGGTCACTTATGGTCAGGGGAACCATGCCAAGAGGAAGCATTTTCTTAAAGTACGAATGAGCCTTCTGCATGATATGATGGAGAGAAACCCTCAAAGCCACTTTGCCTAGAAATGAAAAATCACACTGTATTTTCATACTAACTTAATGATTTTTTAAGTAAATGTGAAGCAAATTTCCCAGGAGAGCATTTTACCTTATTGTTTTATTACAGGACTATTATAAGAGTCTTTGGCATATAGTTTTGAATAGATGAATGCACTTTGGATGAAGAAATAAATAATTAGATTAATTATGCGACAACTTTAAAGCTACAATGGCTGCAGTCTTTCTCTTTGATAATAACAAAACCAATGAACTGTATGCCTTATGATCTTATAGCACTTTAAATGTGAAAACCTGCACTATTTTTCTAAATTGGTTGAAAATTACTAGAATGAGGAACTTGTTTTTCTAGTATAGGTATACATTGAAATTTAGTAATTTCTAAATTATTAATGTAAAGAAAATTATACAAAGTTAATTTTCCTCTGTAGTATCATTGCTTTCCCCAGTAATGAAATTCCTCCTTGGTTTTTAGGTACTTGATACATACCAGTTGAAAATAAAAGTACAAGACATGGATGGCCAACATTTTGGTTTGCAGACAACTGCCACGTGTATCATAAATATTGGGGATGTGAACGACAACTTGCCAACTTTTACCCGCACTTCCGTACGTGTGTGATATTTACAATAGAGAACCATAGAATCCAGTGCTTTTTGTTACATGTGTACATCTCTATCCATTCCTCATAATTACAAGTGAAATGGACACAGTGACATGATAGTGGTTTAGTGATAATGTTTAAAGTCATGTGAACATGGTGTTTTGAAAATTGGAAGAACAGGGCTATTTTCTATGGTGACCTGTATTCATGAGGGCTAGTACAACCTTCATTGTTTCTTTTTATCATTTTAGTATGTGACATCAGTGGAAGAAAACACAGTTGATGTGGAAATCTTACGTGTTACTGTTCAGGATAAAGATTTAGCTAACACTCCTAATTGGAGAGCTAATTACACCATTTTAAAGGGCAACGAAAATGGACATTTTAAAATTGTAACTGATCCCCAAACCAATGAAGGAGTTCTATGTGTAATCAAGGTAAGAACAAATTGGTAAATTTGTTATTTGTAATTTATGATGTGGTAGAGTAATATACTAGGATTGAATGGAAGGGAAGAGATTCTATCAAATATAAGGGTAAATTGGATTCATAGGTAGATAAAAATGGTATTTTTTCATTTATATAGTGAAGTGAATATGTTTAGTTTTCATAACTTTTAAAAGCATGATTTTTATAACCCAATCGTAAGTGTTCAGTAAACATGATACAGTATCTACCTTACAGCTGATAGTTTTAACAGTTAAGAAGGTAGTGTGACTGATGCCAGTAGACCTGGCCAAACTTTCTTCAACTGTTCTTTTTGTTTCTGAGTCAGGGAGTCTTATTTTTCAAATTTCCCAGAAGAATTACTTTAGGTCAGACCCTTAGAGAGGTTTATTTGTGCAATACAGAATATACCCTTAGAATCCAGACTCAGAAGGGAAATCCACTCAAAGACATGAGCATCGCTAGGAGTGTTTATTTTACATCTGAGAACTTGCTCCTCATTCAGGAGCCAGAGAAGTGCACAAAGCTATCTGATCAACTTTGACCCTGAATAGACGTAAGTGTTTCTAGTGTATCTTTAACTAGAACATGGCTGTATTGTGGGACTGTGAATGTTGTCTTGTACATGCTTTCAAGGAGCCTCGATTACAAAGGATGAATCCCTCTCCACAAAATAATGAAAATCAGCTCAGTTTATGGGTTAACTTCTTTGTTTCAAAACAACAAAGAAGTGACCTTTAAATCCTGCCCCTTCCTTCAGCTGTCACCTTTCCCTAAGAGGAAAATTTATCTTTGCGAAATATAAAGCCTAAAACAATGTTTTCTTTCATTCGCATTACAATAAAACAATCAGGAAACAAAGCAAAACAAACAGGATACTTCCAGTTTATAAGAAAGGGACTGGAAGAGAAGCTAGAGTAAGGAAAGGGTAATGTCCATAAATTTTCTATTTTCTTATCTTTGCCTTCTTAACATTTTATAAAAATTTCCTATCCAAACTAGATAAAAATATCTTTTGTCTCAAGTGTTTAAGACACGCCATCCTAAAATGAATGGTGTAGTAATTAATTATTGGTTATGATATGAGTTCCCAATATCACATCCATCAAAATCCAAATACTGCAGCTTCACTGAGTTCCTTGTGACTTATTATCAGTACTTATTATGTTACTAGTGTTAAGTTTAGAGTTGAACAAGAGATTTTTATTTTGTTTTTGCCAGCCCCACCAAAATTCTTAATCAATTGGAGGAGTCCCCTCTTTCAACCATGGTTTTTGACATATATTTAACATTCTCATGTCTATTATCAACATAATAATATACTTGCATAATTTCAAATTTAAGTTAAATGTCATAGTTAACATGGCCTACTGCTAAATCATTTGATCTTATTTTCAACATATTTCCTTTTGTAGCCACTGGATTATGAAGAAAGACAACAGATAACTCTGGAAATCGGGGTAACTAATGAGGCTCCGTATACCCGAGACCCTACTTCCCAGTCAGCCACTAGCACAGCAACAGTTACAGTTACGGTAAAAAATCAGGACGAGGGTCCTGAGTGCAGACCTCCAACCCAGACTGTTCATATTAAAGAAAATGCACCAGTCGGGACCCAGAGCGACGGCTACAAAGCGTATGACCCAGAAACAAGAAGTAATAGTGGCATAAGGTGTGCACCATTTGTTCACTCCAAATTTATTGTTTTAAAGATGTATAGCTTTTTCTGGTATTCCTGTTATAATTTGACTTCTATTATTTGTCATCTTAATTCCCTGTTGTTAACAGGTACAGAAAATTAAGTGACCCCAGAGGGTGGGTCACTCTTGATGAAAATTCAGGATCTATCGCACTTCTCCGAAATTTGGATAGAGAAGCGGACTCCATCCAGAATGGCGTATACAGCATCACAGTGCTGGCGTCAGACCAAAGTAAGACATTTGTGAAGTCAGCTATGTTATCTTCAGCTAGCCACATCCTCAGTTTTTAAATCAACAATATGCTTTTTATTTATTTAATTATGGGAGACCTGTGTGGGGGATCAAACTCACAGTCTTGTGCATGCTAGGTGAGTGCCCAACGCCTGAGTGAGCTGTATCCTTAGACCCAAAGTATCCATTTTTAAAATTGATTCATAGAGGCCAGGGAGATGGCTCAATAGAATAAGCGCTTACCTGGCAAGCACAAGGGCCTGAGTTCAATCCCTGGTTCCACCAATAAATAAATATATAAATAAAATTGATTCATACATTCACACTTCTTATTTTTCCCCCTCAATGGCATATAGAGTAATTGAGTGGTTTGCCATCATTTACTTACTGAGGTCTCCCTTTTATCTGATCTTCACCATCAGAGGTACCTATAATCTAGTCATTGCACAATGGACCCTATCACATGTTAATGTTAAATAATCATTACAGTTGAACAGTTATGTTAGTAAAGGAGGTTCAACTTACCTACTTGTTTGCTTTATGAAATTTATTTATTTATTTATTTTGGCGGAACCGGGGATTGAACTCACACCCTTATGCTTGCCAGGGAAGTGCATATTCTACTGAGCCATTTTCCCAGCATGAAATTTATTTTGTTAGGAAAGTTAACAACTTACAGGGAGAACATACTTATTTCTACATGGTACATTTCTAGAAAGGAGTTGTAGTCTTTTATAGGAAACTAACAATACCTGTGGGATTAGAATTCTGATTAAGGACATTACTTAAAAATAATCAGAGTCATGATTAACAGCATATTACAAAATTAGACAACTATGAATCTATATGCACACATAAAATAAAAAATTACATATTCTATTAATCCTGTAAAATTGAAGGAAATATGAATATGATGATTTTATATAAGGCTCATTAGTCAATAAAATGTGATTGTGGCATACCATACATTTGAAAATAAAAATATTAACTATAATAGACATAAATAATGGTGCTTACAAAATTAAAGTTTAAAAGTAATTTTGAAATATGATTTATGTATTCTAATTCTCTAAATTAATTCTAGAGTATTCTGTGTAATTAATCTCTTGAAATATTCCTTCCCTGCCATCTTATCTATTTTCTTCTACAATTCCTCTTAGAGGAATACTGCTATTTTATTTGTACTGGAACTTAGTCTTCACTTTCATTCTTATTTAATTAATTATCCTTCTTTATATCTTTAAGAGCCCCAAACTATGCCCGCTTCATGCATGTCCTGCATAGAGTAAGTTAATTTCTTGACTGGGGTTCGGTTGGCTTCCCTACCCGTTGGTCTTTTGGAAACTTCACTAGACAGGCTTCTGTCAAATGCAGAGTCTTTGGTTCCCTTTCTGCTATGGGGGTTTTCTCCCCTACTTCTCTACCCCAACTAGCCATCTTGTGCTCCTTCCCTGTGGCCCATGATTTGGACCCAGTTTGCAGCCTGGTGTTGTGGTGCTCCTGACCCAAGATGACACTAGAACTACCAAGGTCCAGTTGCTGTGTCACAAGTACCCTGGTTTGTTGAGGTTGCTTGTGGCTGTAGGGCAGTGGATTACACTCTAAGCTCTCTACTCTGGCTTTCAAAGAGCCCCAGCTCTTCTTTTTATTCTCAGCTCCTCCTGCTTGTCTTCTTCATTACCCCAGCTTGTGGCCCTATGTATCGTGCTATCTCCTTTGAGGGTTTTTGTTGTTCTTTTGTTTTTTGGTTTTGTTTGAGACAAGGTCTTGCTGTGTAGTCCAGATAGGCCTTGAACTCACTATATAGCCCAAGCCAGCCTCAAACTCACTGCTGTCCTCCTGTCTCAGCCTACTGAGTGCCAGGATTACAGGTGTGTGCCATCACACCCAGCTCTTGTTTTTAAATATACCAAGAGCATCTTTCTTAGTACTTTTGTCTTTATTTCTCTTAAAAAATCAATTACAACTCCCTTCTGTGAAAACTTCTATGTTTACTGAATTGATTTAATGAATGGATGAATATATCCAAATATTTTTTGTGCAACCCATTTGAAAGTAACATTTTTCTCTCTAACTTTCCATAAGGGCGTATAGCATTTGGCTGTTCTTGTTGCTATAACTTACACATTCTAGTTCTTATTAAATGATAGAATTTTTCTAATGTATAATTTCCTGGTGAAAAATCACAACTTAAAAGATTTTTATTTGCATTTTTCTAGATGGAAAAAGTTGTACTGGAACCTTAGGAATTATCATCGAGGACGTGAATGATAACGGCCCATTCATACCTAGGACTGTCGTGACCATCTGTAAGCCCACCATGTTCTCCGCAGACATTGTTGCTGTTGACCTGGATGAACCTATAAATGGCCCACCGTTTGACTTTAGTTTGGAAAGTTCTGACTCAGAAGTACGGAGACTATGGAGACTGACAAGAATTAATGGTATATGTTTTAAAACATTGCTTTAGTTTTGTTCTGTTTTCAACATTAAGATTTCTAAAATACTTGTTTTTGGTGAAATAAAAGAATAACGGGGCCTGAGGAAATAGCTCAGTGGAATAAGCATTTGCCTGGTAAGCGCAAGGTCTGAGTTCAATCCCCAGTTCCACAAAAAAAAAAAAAAAAAAAAGATATGATTATGATTTTGGGGCTGGGGAGATGGCTCAGTTGTATAAGTGCTTCCCTGGCAAGCACAGGGGGCAGAGTTCAATCTCCAGCTGAACAAAAAGAATAACACCATGTGAGAACCACTAATGTAGAAGGCATGTTTCCAAGTATCAGTAGGTGGGAAGTGGGTGTCTCTAGGGTCTGCCTGGAGTCCTATGCCAAGGCTCCCAGAGGTGTTTTGTGAATTCTCATCTCCATTCTTTCCCCATCCTCATAGAATTTTTACATGGTAATAGTGTCCTAGATCCTAAGCACAGTGGTCACTGGTTGGTTCCCTACGCAGCAGACTCTGAGAAGACTCTCAGAAAGAATGTTCACTGAGGAGTTTATTTGGGACCAATAGCTGTGCAAGGAAACAAAGCAGATTAGGGGAAAGGTTGAAGCTTAGGCTAGATGGGATAGCTTGGGGAGTCTGAGCAAGGGGCCTTTAGAATCTTCTTGCATCCATTCTTTGTTCCATCTCATTGCTCACTCATTGGTGTGAGCATCCCAGAGGAGTGTATGTGTGGGCAGGTAGACACTTGTGGGGAAGGTGCTGGTCACCTCCCCAGCAGCTGGAATGGGAAGTCCTTTGGTGCAGGAGGATCTAATGCCCACATGGGGTGTTCACCATCAAGTTATACTTCTTTCTGCCCCTGCCATGACTTATGGTGATCATTGTCCACTTCTGTTCACCTGGGAATTTTCTCCCAACTTGGTTCCCAGTCTACACTTCTCATTTTAGTAAAGATCAGTGGTGATGAGTGTGGTGGCAGTGAGGGTAACGTCTCTACATTTCCACATCTGTATCACCTCCTCTGTCAGATCTTTCTTCTTCAGCACATTCCTTCAATGTTTTGCAACCCGGGGCTTTCAGTGAACATGTTTTGCTTCTTTTTATGGGAAATGAGGAAAGAAAGGTTGTGAAAGAATGTGACAGGTCAGTTCAAGGGGACAAAAGATCTGAGGACATTTAGAAAGAAGTTAAGGTGATAAGTAATGAAGTCCGTTTTGTGAGCTGATGAGAATTTGGGTTTTTTTAAAAACAGTATTCTGATTGTGCATGTCACAGTGTAAGGTTCAACTGTTCTTTCATTTTTTCTCTTCTTATTTGGTGTTATCATTTTGTTTTAAATAGTGTTGATAGGACGTGTTCAGCAAAGTAAAACTTTGGCAACAGCATGTTAGTCAGCTCTTTATTTCTTTGTTTTTATGGTGCTGAGAATCTAACCTAGGTCTCGTAGGCACACACTATGTCACTGAGCTGTACCCACAGCCCCAAAATTTCATTACTGTAAAGAATAACAGGTATGTGAATTTATCTGAAAGCCTGGGAAACACCAACTTAGAAAAATAAATACCCATAGAGAGGCTTTCAAATCAGTTAGGCTTAGTGTCAAGCCGGGCTCCACCATTTTGTTATCTCAGTCAGATCATGGTGCGTATTCTTTTGAGGATCACTGTACCCTAAAAATAGGATTACTTGGAGAGTAAGTGAGATAATCAGTGAAGCAGACCGTGACACTCAATGAATGGGTTTTGGTTTTGTTGGGCCTGGCCTTGTTCTTCGTATGCACTAAGCTGTAAACATGGTTCCTCTTAAAATATTTATTCAATGATATCTTCACCTAAGCATTCAAATTTTTGCTTCAAGCCTCAAACACTTAAGACTCACAATTAAGATTCTACCTTGACAGTGAAGTAAGAAGAGGCTCTTGTTCCCTGCTAGGTGTGTGGTGGCTACGTTAAAGCTTGGATTATGGCTTGGTCAGTAAACCCCAAGACCGTGCAGGTGGGCTTTTGGTCGGCATGTTTCCCCTCTTGACAAAAATGTGCCATTGACCTCCTGTTCCTTGGAACTGGAAGAGGCAGTGTTAGCAGCAGATGAGCAAATCTGGTTCAAGTTGGGTGTGTTCTGCGTTATCAGGGTCAGGCTTTGGCAGTAAATCAGAATTGTGTGTGTGTGTGTGTGTGTGTGTGTGTGTGTGTGTGTATGTGCCTGGCACAGTATGTGAACACCAAGTACAGAGAAAAACCCATAATTTCTGATTGATGAAGCCCATATAAAACGACATAGACACTGGCTGGCTTAGTGGCACATTTTCAAGAAAAGGTAAGAATAAACCTCTTAGGAAGCCTCCTAGGCATGACAGAAAGGACTGGTTTATGAACAGATAAAGGTATAGTAGGAGCCCAGAGTCCTGCACAAGAGACAGTACAGACAGACGTCTCAGTGCGAATGTGTGGTACAGCTGTGGCTCATAGCTGCTGGGCGCGCTCCCCTTGCAGCCCCCTCAGCCCTTAGGAGCCTTGTTGTAGGGAAACGTGCTTGACTAGCTGGCGGCCGGAGCCTCCCGCTCACCATAACGCTTACGCGTATTTCATCTCCTAGACACGGCAGCGCGTCTTTCTTACCAGAATGACCCACCATTTGGGTCCTACATGGTGCCAGTCCGAGTTACAGACAGACTCGGCCTGTCTTCGGTCACCTCGCTGACGGTCCGGCTGTGCGACTGCGTGACTGAAGCAGAGTGCGATGTGCGCTCCATGGAGCGGCAGGGAGGCGGCGCGGTGAGACTCGGGCCGTGGGCCATCCTCGCAATCCTGCTGGGCATAGCGTTGCTGTTCTGTAAGTTTTTTTTTTTTTTTTTTTTTTTTTCTTTCTCAAATTCAAATGCAGCATTAGCTTTACAGTACCGTTCAGCACACAGTCTTAGAATCAACACCATTTCCTGTTGCCAGGTGTTTGTACATAACTGTATTTCTGTTTAACACACTAATTTAGTTAAAAAAATTTTTAGTGCACTTACATGTAATGCTTATTGGCACAGACATAAAATTTGGTATAAAACATTAGCACACGGTGTATTTGTATTCTAACTGCTCAGGGCAGGCTTTTCTACTGAATAACATTTTGACACTAGCAGTCACACTTCATGTCTTAGAAAGCGGTTTTCTTTCAATACACAGTCTTATCGATGCTGCGTCTGTGTAGCAGTCACTGTGCATTCGTAACTTCACATCACTTATGACAGATTTAAAGAAAGTACCGGACTTCCTTTCTCCCTCCAGGTGTCCTGTTCACGTTAGTGTGCGCGGCCTCTAGGACAGCCAGAGAAGTCAAAGCTCTTCCTGATGATTTAGCCCAGCAGAACCTGATCCTATCGAACACTGAAGCCCCTGGAGATGACAAAGTGGTGAGATGTCTGTGTTTTGTTTTTTTAAATGAGTGTAAGCAAAGGGTATTGGCATAGTCCTGCACTCCCAGCACCCTGTGAGGCTGAGGCAGGAGGACTGCAGGACTGAGAACTGCTTGGGCAGTTTAGCAAGCTCCTGTTTCAAAATAAGAAGTGACAATGAACTGGGGACTACATGCAGTGTTAAGCTCTTGTATTTATTCTGCAGTCATGCACACACACACAGTGCAGAGGATGAATTGCCAGTAAATATTCCTTCCAAGCTTACCTTTTCTGGGCAAAGTTTT
Organism: Ctenomys sociabilis; assembly: GCA_004027165.1. NCBI lineage: Eukaryota > Metazoa > Chordata > Mammalia > Rodentia > Ctenomyidae > Ctenomys > Ctenomys sociabilis. The sequence continues at coordinate 17,916 of PVKA01008504.1, forward strand.
TAATTTTTTTATTTTCTGGTGTTGGGGATCAAATTTGGGCCCTTACTCTTGCCAGGCAAGCACTTATGCCATTTAGCTATATCCCTGGCCCAAAGTTTTTAAATGTTAGATAACTTGCCATAAAATGGCATCAGTATTGTGATACAGGGAAGATAAGTTTGATTCCCCTGGAGATACATGATATTTCACTTTGCCCATCTAGTGTTCCTTAATGACATCCTTTAGCCTGTCATCATTACTTTCTATTTCAATTTTTTTGTGTGTGTATTTTAGAACAGGGTGTACAGGATGTACAGAGTCTTGCTGCATAAATCAGACTCATAGTGATTCTCCTGTTTGTAGCCTCCCAAGTGCTGGGATTATAGGCGTGTACCATTATGCCAAGTCTCAATCGCCACCAGGGGCAGGACCAGCACGGCAGGCCAGGGGATCAACTGCGCACCCTTGCATCTGCCTAAGCAGGTGCTTTAATCTGCTGAGCTATTTGGCTGGCCCTATTTCAAATATATTTTAACTTTTTTTTTTTCTTTTAGTAGAACTGGGGATTGAACTCAGGCCCTTACGCTTGCTAGGGAAGCACTTATTCCACTGAGCCATCTCCCTGACCCCTATTTTTTAACTTTTAACTGAGGTTTTGAGGGACTTTTTTTTTTTTTTTTTTTTTTTTTTTTTTTTTTTTTTTTTTGTGTTTTTGGGGTTTTTTTTTTTTTTTTTTTTTTTTGTATCTACTTAAACTATTGCTTATGCTGTAAAAAGGATGCATTTAATTAGTCACAGGTCACCAGTATAATTGTTTTAAATTTTTTCTGACAACAGTAATAAAATCACTACGCTTTGATCTTCCTGGGAAGAAGTTTAATGGACTCTTTCTGGCTGTAACTGTGGGTTCAAAAGAGCCTGAAGCTGAATATCTGAAATAGCAACTTTAGGAAGTGGATGGCTGCTATGACTTTTCCTAGCCCTGTATGTAGAAAAGCAGCAAGCAGATTTTCTATGAAAATGGAATTGATGATCACAGCAGGAAAGATGAGGAGACAAAAGCATGATGGATTTAGGAAGGAACTGGGGTGGAAAAACCCTTAAATTACACCAGGATGTCCAAAGACATTGACTCCTAATGGTCAAAACTTTAATATTTCTTGATGTTTTCCCTGCCCAATTCATGATTTGTGTGTGTTCAGGTTGCAAGAATTTATTATTACAGCTAAGATATTTATAGCAGCTCTATTCTTTTTATTTTAGTTGATGGAAACTGAATTGAACACTGAATGAAAGTCTGGTCAGTATTTCAGTTTCTACTGTAGTCAGGTAAAGGGACATGGATTTCAATTAAGAAAGTGAATACACACGAGAAGTGTTGATTTCAAGGAGTGAGTTCCAGGAAAGATATTAGAACTGAAGTTGTACGGCACCCAAAACAGCTTTTAAAGAGGAAGGAGACTTCAAGCCTTTTGGTTTGTTAGCAGGTGCCAACCACTAACGTCTGAAATTTTTTTCATATGTTAGACACTACATTGACTTCTGGGATTGCGATAGTGAAATACTCAGACTCACCTGCCAGCAGCGAGCTTATCTCCTGGCACACAGAACAGACTAAGACATGTGTGACACAGTGCTCTTCTATTTCTTTGTTGTTCTCCATTTCTGTATTTGTCAACATAGATGGTTTTCTTTCAGTATTCCACAAATGCCTTCACGACACATACCATTGGCGCATCTGGTCACGGAGCCTGTGGTGCAGTGGGATCCGGAGCCAGAAGCGGTGGGCAGGAGACCATAGAGATGGTGAAAGGAGGACAGCAGACCGTGGACGCCTACCGGGGTGCCGGGCACGTCCACACCCTGGATCGCGGCAGGGCGGGACACATGGAGATGGAGAACTCTCGGTACACGTACTCCGAGTGGCACAATTTTACCCAGCCCCGACTTGGTGAAGTGAGTTTCTCTGTGGTCTCTAAATCTATTGTGATAGCTATTATTATTTACATAAATAATAGCCATATCATGTTAAGAATTTAAAATTTTGTTTCAATTATGACCCTATTCACTGGAAAATGATTTTTTTCTTTTGATTCAGTTATGTTCAGATTTGAGTGGTTATTTACTTTCCCTAATATCTTCCTTATTTTTTAATAGTCTTTCTGATATAATATGTTTAAATTACTGTTTCACGACTTTCTGCTACTATTTCACGTGTCCACTCTGATCTTAGAGAGCAGAGGCGTGACACAGGTGACACAAGCGGGCACTGTTACTATGCCAGTCTGCGAAGATCTGAGCCCACCTCTGTTTGGGTTCAGTTTTGATGGATAGATTTTCACTTCTAGCCATCACCTTGGAAGGGGAAGGCAATAATCACTTAAAATGAACACGTGTGTGCTTGGTGCCACAGAGGTGACTGAGAGATGTGCTGTATGCTGAATATCTCGTGCGATTTCATGATAGAGACCAATCATGTGCATTTTTTACATATAGGAATCCATTAGAGGACACACTGTGATTAAATATTAAACAATGAAAGGTAAATCAAAGCAATTATTTTTCTGAGGGTGAGTTTTGGTGTTTAAGATAATAATAATACAATGTGTGTTTTCCTCTCGGCAGAAGGTGCATCTGTGCGACCAAGATGACCACCACAGGCACGCTGCAGACTATGTCCTTCCATACAACTACGAGGGCAGAGGGTCTGCGGCTGGCTCCGTAGGATGTTGCAGTGACCAACAGGATGAAGACGGCCTTGAGTTTTTGGATCATTTAGAACCGAAATTTAGGACACTAGCAGAAGTATGCATGGAGAGATGAACATAGTCCAGTTAATCAACAAAAGCCAGTGGCATTAGCATCTTTCTTTTCTCCTTTTAATTACAAACCAAGAATTAAACAAAAAAAAAGAAGATCCTTATTTGGAGCTTTTCCCTTTTTATTTTTGTGGAATCTCCTTGGCCAGAGATACATTTTCTAGGAGACTGAATATTTTTAGTAGCTCCCACAGATGGAAAATGTAAGGAAATTTGTGTTATTGTTTACATTTGGACATAATGACAGCAGCCAACTCATAGTGCAATAAAATTTAAGTAATTGAAGTCTACTTGAAGCACGACCTAATCAAAGAGTGTAGAGGGTGCTGTCTCCGGTTAAGCAGTTACTTTTTTGCATGGTGCTTGGAAACTGGTTTTCCCAAACATTGTGAAGTGTGTATACTGCATGCTTGCTGTTTTTTTCTTGTGTCATGGCTCTTCTTCATAAAGCAAAGGGAGATTTCTAATCAGGTGTTGACTGTTATTACAGTTCTATTTTAGTAGAATTACTTTTAGGTTCTATTCTATGTAGAATCATGCACTGAATGTATATTTTCTGTTACCTACTTAGTGAAATTTAAATTTCAAAAATGCTTTCAGGATACATTTTTACTCTTGCAAGTCTTTTGTGTTTGTAATGACAAATTGTGTGTGTGTGTGTGTGTCTGTCTGTCTGTCTGTCTCTGTCTCCCTCTCTCTCTCTCACAGATAAACATACACAATTTCTTTCCTATGTGCTTAAGGTCTCTACTTGGATTTGTGAACTCAAATATTTTTAAAAATTGTCTTCATTTTTTTCTCTTAAAAAGTGAATTATTCTTTGTTTAATGTAAGCCTATATATTCTTGGTATTTTTTTCTAAAAATCAATGTAATGTTGATTTTATTGTTTTGAGTGTCTTGGTGATTGCCCGGTTACCTCCTCCACCTTAAATTTTTCCATTGAAACTATAGAACTGTGTCATGATTTTACTAGGGGCAACGTGCTGTTACCAAAAGGAATAGTATATAAGCAGTAGGCTGGGACATTTACTGGGTAGCAGTGCACTTTTAGTTAATATCTTTAGTGCAGTTTGTAAATGGAAAATAGTGATGTTTTTTTGAAATAAGCTTTGAAATACAGGGATCTTGAATGCTATCTGGGATAATATTTTTATCACTTTTAAGATGAAATTACCTCTCTTCTGTACATGTATGTAAGTTATTGTTTAATGTTTTATGATTACTGTTTCTAACAGTGATATGGGCCAAACTGTTTAAATTGTAAAACAAGAAGACAAAATGAAACTTATCAGCCAACCAACTCCAGGCCAGACTTCAAATATATTTCAGTCAATAAATGTCTACTAACTATATGGGTATTCTAAATGCATTTTTAATACTTAGGATTGTTAGTAATGTATATGTCACAAATTCACAAGGTTGGCTTCAAACACTGTTCAGAGGTACCACTGAGTAATTATTTCATAACTAATTATTTGAAACTTACTTCTTCAATAGTTTCTTTACTACTCAATCAAAAATAAAGTCTCCCAGAGTTATTTTTAATAAGTTATGTGTAAAATTCTTGTCTATTGCTAGTTATATTAAAGTAAATTAAACAAGTTTTATAAAATAGTATGTGCTTTATAATCTTGGGCATGATATAAGTTTAGACTTTTAGAAAAGTTGGACTTTTCTGATACAAAGAAATGAGTCTTTTTTCCAGACTCCTAATTATATATTTTTTAACATTTACAGTTTTATTTGGAAAGACCTTTGATGCACTATTATCATTAGTATTCTAAAGGTTGATGCTGCGGGTATTGCCTAATTTGTGTACTTTGTCTTTTTTAACATCTCAATATGGTAAATATCACTAAAATTCCTTTTCTAGACTGTAAAACATTTTAATAAAAAAAATTTCTTAAGTATAGAAAGTATACAGAGTGGTCCACCTATAGTGGTCCACCACTTATAATAATAATAAATGACTTCAAATAATTCACATATTCAACCCACTTCAAGTTAGCAAAAATATAAACTAAGAAAATAGGATAACAGGGCCAACCAGATAGCTCAGTGGACTAAAGCGCCTGCTGGACTCAAGGACCAGGTTTGATCCCCAGTTAATCCCAGCCCTTTGGAGGCTAAAAACAGGAGGATTACTATGAGTGCAATCTGTATAGTGAGACTCTGTAGACCCTGTACTAAAACCATTAAAAAAAAGAAAATAGGATAACAGATTTTTAAACTTTATGTTTGTCGTTTGAGAATATGTCTTCATAGTGATCATTTTATGAGTGACCTCCTGTATCCAGTTGTTCAGGGCATACATTGCAAAGATGGTAGAAGCTTCCACCTAGGTTTCTTACTTTGTAATGTTCTGAACTGCTAAGTTCAAATTGGACAGAAATTTAATTCAAGAAGAGACAGAGCTCTCCATTTGTCACAGCTACTCTCAGTGTCAGATGAGAGGAGAACTTAGCCGGGAGCAGCAGAAGCTTCTGCTCCAGCTGTGTTGGCATTTTTGCCATGTCACTGCTGCTCATCTGTCCCTGAAGCCTGGCCAGCATTGTGCCCGATGTGGCCCTGGCCACTTCTTGGCTGGCCCTAGTTCCCAGGTCTCACCTTGGTATTAGGAACCTTATTCCTCCATAACTCAGGAATCAGTGGGATGAATCTCCAGACTTCATTGAAAGGCTGGTAAAATTTCTAATCATCCATAGTGCTACAAAGAGGCAACAACGCTGAGGATTTTTTCCAGTGGCACAGAAAGTGCTTTGTTGGCCAAAAGACAGCCATGGAAACCCGGTCCATTGCCGTTCTTGCACAGCACCTCCTGTCTGTTGTCGCAACTTCCCCACTCTGAGAATAGAGCTTGCTTCATTCATGAAGTAGTAGACTGACACAGTAGCTCTTTAATGCCCTCCCAGTACAGTCATGCATGGTCATAATGTACACCATAAAGACTGCCTGCCTGAGAAAAATACAAGATGAATCAATCCCTCTCCCTGCCCACATACTCTAATGCAGGTCAAGACACGGTGGACGAGAGCAGGGAGTGAGCTGGCAAAGGCCTGTAAAGCACACCGTATGCTGCCTGGCCCCTAGGAAGTACTCGGCACATACGAGAAGTTCCAGATGATGCAAACTAGTGCTGCATGAGTGACCCTGTGCTCTTGCTCCTGCCAAACCGAGCGTCCCTGAGGGCTGAGAGCCACCTGCCTCTCCTAACCTTTTACTCTAACTGCTCATCCCATCTGCGTCTCAAACCCTCAGCACTCCCAGACGCACAGGTGCTCAGGCCTCCACTTTCTCTAATTCTCCCTTCCACTGGCAGCAAAGAACAGACTCACTCCCAGCATTCTGCCTGAGGGCTTTTGTGGCTTGGAGGACGAATCTGAACCATATTGAGGTAGTGATTTCCCTGCGCTTCACACACTGCATCTGTGCTCCAGCTGTCAGCATGCATGCTTGTGCCTACTGGTGGCAGGTGGTGTCACGCTGACCTGGGGTCCCCTAGTGCCTGCACACACCGTGCTGCTCAGGGCCTTCCCTTTGCAATGTCCTGAGTCACTCTTCCAGTTCTTCCTTTGTAAAGACAAGACTTTTGAAGATGTGGTTCAAAGGCCACCTCTTCTAGTCAGAAGATATTTGCATCTCTGGGGCACATTAGCATTTGTCCTTGTCACTTACCGGTGTCCTTCTTTCCCATGTAAGAAGCTCCGTGAATATCAAAATGTTCACCTTTGCACATCCTTACAACATAGGCTGCCCACATACTTGGTTGAAATCAGATTCTATTATCCTAGTCATAATGAAAAAATATGAAATACTGCAATTTAGATTTTTGATTCTGACACCACTTTCTTTTGGCACATAATTTCCATGATATACGTAATATTCCGTGCTTTATTTTCTTTTTTTTTTTCAGTGTAGAAACACTGGATGACTAGAACATCAAACAGTTTCATTTACAGCTTAGAGCAAGAAAGGGCCGCACTGATGCCTGGAGTCCTGTCCTACTTCTCCCCAGGGTCGTGTGGGTGGCAGGCAGCAGGGGCACTGAGTGTTGTGGTTTCAGGTTAGTTCAGCTCTTCCTACAAATGATTGCCCAAGACTGCTGGAGCCAATGCCCTGTGGGAAGTGTCTGCCAACACACGGAGTAGTGGACACTCAAGTATGTGTTGGTGAAGAAGTGCATGAATTTGCGTGTGCATCAGAAAAGTGACCGAGACAGAACTGCAGCATTGTCTAAATTCTTTTTCAATGAGAAAACTAGTGGCAAACACAAAAGTTGCCAATGTGACTATCACTTCATTGACTTTATATTTCAGTTTTTATTTTTTAAATGTATTTAGTACAGGGTCTACAGGGTCTCACTACCCAGATCAGACTCACGGTGATCCTCCTGTTTTCACCTCCCAAGCGCTGGGATTACAAACACGTGTGCCACTACGCCCAGTCTCAGTCACTGTCTCAGTGCAGCCCAGGGGTGGGGTCGGCAAGCCCGTGGTGCTAGGGATTGAACCCTGGTCCCTGTGCTTCCCTAAGCAGGCATTTTAGTCCACTGAGCTATCTGGCCAGGCCAATTGTTTCCATATTTCAAAACTAGTGAGAACAATTTTTTTTAAACTAATGGACCACCTCCTTAAGAAAAGCAACTAAGAACTATTACATTTTAGTAATGATTCTTATGAGTTTGCCAAAGCCATGTTACTTAGAAACTTTTAAACGGCCTCTATTTAAGAGGCATCAAGAACTCAGAAAGCAAGGAGAGGGGCAGGGAGCTGTGGGCTTTTCCAAGCCTGTGTCGGTGCAGGAGAAGCACTGCTGGTGGAGACCTGAGGGGGAAAGAAGGACAGCATGGCTGGGAGCCTCCGAGGCACCGAGCTGATAAGGCTTCTGGGAGGATAAGGCACAAACTGTGGGGGCTGGGGCTGCTGGTCTCTCTCTCTCTCTCTCTCTCTCTCTCTCTCCCTCTCTCTCTCTCTCTCTCTCTCTCTCTCTCTCTCTCTCTCTCGGGGTCAGACCTACTCAGCTCATGGTGGGAAGGTTTAGTAAGCAGCAAAACGGCCTGGTGTCAGCTCTTGCTCTTGGGCAGGGCACCATTTGAACATATTTTCCTTTATTTCCTCTCTAATTTCCAAGTTTGAGGACTGAAATCTGCAAAATGGGATCTGACCCTCCCAGGAAGATCTCTCCCTACCTGTCTCTGGCTTAGAAACAACTCAGATCACATTGTGTGTACACGCACGCACGCACATACATGGGTGGCGCTGAGGACTGAACCCAGGAGCACTCTACCCCTGACGTGCACTCCATTACCCCCCCCCCCTTTCCCTGTATTTGGTACCAGGTCTCACTATGCCACTAAGATTCATGGTGAGATCCTCCTGTTTCAGTCTCCCAGTGCTGGGATTACAGGTGTGCGCCACCACGCCTGCTCTTGTGGCTGGCTCAGTGAGCCCAGACTGGGGACATGCAACATGGTAGGCATTGCTGAGATTGAACAGCAGGCTCTCTCTCTGTCTCTCTGTCTCTTTTTTCTTTCTTGGCAGAACCAGGGATAGAACTCAGACCCTTGCGCTTGCCAGGGAAGTGCTTATTCCACTAAGCCATCTCCCCAGCCCCTTTATTCTTCATTTTAAAACAGTATAGTTAAGTTGCCCAGGCTGCCCTTGAACTTAGGATCCTCCTGTCTCAGCTTCCCGAAAGGCTGGGATTGATTATAGGCATGTCCCATTGTGACTGGTTTAAAGCATTTTTGCTTCAATTTTATTTTAATTAAACAAATAAATTACTCAGATTTATTTTAAAGGAAAGCATACAGTGTGGAGTCTTAATGTACAATAAAACAATATTAGGATTAAAAATAACTGGAAATTGAAAAGGACATTATTTAGTGATACAGAGGATTGAATCCAAGACTTTTTTTTTTTTTTTTTTTTGATACTGTGCTACATCTCCAGCCCATTTTTATATTTTATTTTAAGACAGAGTCTTGCTGAGTCATTACATTACTCAAACTGGACAAGGCCTTAAGATTCTCTGCCTCAGCCTCCCAGATTATTGGATTAAAGCACATACTATTATGCATGGCTTGATCTTAATTTTTTTTTTTTTTTAAAAAGACTTAGTCTTATTTTACAGAGGAATAGTGCTATTTTATGGCTTTTGGGCATGTTCTTTACATCAGAGCCATTGTGTGTAAATTTTAAAATTCTAGATACACCTGAGGCTAGACTTACGTGCCTCGGCATGGAGACCACAAGGCCTGCCATATGCCGTTCTTTATTCCCCTTTGACTTACCTGTGGTACACCAGAAAACCTGGGCACAACCAAGAGAATGGAAACGTGGGCACTCTGCTTCTTACCTCCTAATCTTTTAGCGATTTTGTTAGAATTGAGATAGGAGAACATAGGGCCAGTGAGATAGCTTAATGGACTAAGCACCTGCTTAGACAAATGCAGGGACCGGAGTTTGATCCCGGGCCCCATATGCAGTGCTGTCCCCACCCCCAGGCGAACACTGAGCCAGTGATCAAGTCCTAATGTGGTGGTGCACACTTGTAATCCCAGTCCTGGGAAGGCTGAAACTGGAGGATCACGATGAGGCTGAGCTGTGTAGCGAGACCCTCTATCAAGTACATAAAATTAAAAAAAAAAAAAAAAGATGGGAAAATAGAGCAGACCATTCAATTCTTTTGTATGTAACAAAGACTATTCAATGTGCCAAAATATTTGTGTGTACTACTTTTAAGAGTGTCATTCACCAAGACACTGAGTGTTTACATGTTCTAATATTTGGGAACCATTGACCAGGATTTAATAAGTGGGTTTATGTGACTTTGAAGGTTCATGGAACAAGTATTTAATGAAAAAGCTTTAAGAAGCTTCTTCATAAAGCAAAATGCTAGAAATGTAAGAACTGAAGCATACTGATTACTGAGATCCCACGGCCTCCATCAATTAAGCACTCCAGAATGTGAGCATTTTCCCATGGCTCCTATTTACTACACAAGTGTGAAGTAGACACAGTCTTAAAGTAGGAACACGGGTGCAGGCTACAAAATAAACAGTTAATATAAAAGAATGAATTTTGCCACCGTGATGTTATTAGCCACCAAACGCTTCTTGCCAGCTTTAGGAAACATCCATGTTAAGAACACCCCGTGACACGGGACTGAAGTAGCTGCTAGAAATTGTAGGTGATCTCCAGCCAATAGTCAGCAAAGGACAAGCCCTGGGATATATAGCTATTTGAAGGCCGGCCAAGAGCATGAATGCCCTTAGAAATGGGAGCTTAGCTGTTCAGCCTCTAGATGAAACTGGGCCAGTGAACATCTACAGGGCACCCGAGGACACCCTAATGTAGAAGATCCCGCTAACCAAGGTACCAATTTGCACACACAAAGCTGTGGATACGAATGCTTAAAATCTATATAGTTGTGGTAGGTTTGAGTTACTGAGTAATCTTTATTTCTTTCCAGAACACAGCTATGAGGTTCCTGCTGTGTCATTTCTCTGAAGGTAACCAGAAGAAGTAAGCCCACTGCGTTAATTATTTCAACACCACACTCTTTGGTGAACGTTACAGTTTCTCATTCTCTGCTGCTAGGATTTTCTCTAACACCTGCTTCAAGGAGACCCTGCACTGGTTTCCAAGAACCATGTGACAGACACAGGGAGCAGGGACCCCTTTTTAGCCCTAATTTTATGTAGCTTCCCAACAGCTCATGCGACAGTCAGTCATTTCCCTCTGGTTGACAAACTGTCTTCTCCCGGTTCTTGGGACACTGTGTTCCCGGTCTTCTTCTCCTCAAACATTGGCCACTCCTTCTGAATCTAGAGGAAGTGGGTTGCTTTTTCCTTTCCAACTCTAGTAGCTGGAGTACCTGAGCATTCTACCTTTACTCACTCACTGTGTTGTCTCGTTCATCCTAAAGATGTACCTAATACCTCACAACTTGGACACAGAGTAGACACGCCATGGTTCACAAGTTCTATCAATTCCATTGGTATCTTAATCGCAGCCATTTCCTCTCCCTACACCCTATGTGTTCATTCTTTTCTTCTGTTGATTATTCTAAAGTTCTTGGCGGATAGCCTTGAGTTTTCTATTTTTCTTTCTCAATTTATAGAGCAATTTTAAAAGGATAAGCTCAGCATAAACACTAGGTTTACTGTATGTGCCACTTTGCATATCTAAGTCTATTTTCTTTGTATATTGTAATTGGTCTTTTAAAATACAGAAATCCAAGCATGATTGCTCAGATTCAGAATCCTTCAGTGGATTATTATGAAAAATTGAAAGTTAAAATAAAGCCTAAATTTTTTAATAAGACTCTTGTGGCTTTTTTTTTTTTTAATTCTCAGTGCTTCTTTTTTACTCCTTCATATTTTCATGCCCTTGGTGCCTTGCATCGCCCCAGCACCCATTGGCTTCTCTGTGACCACACCAGTCTCATTTTGTCTCAGGGTTTCTACCCTGAAACTCTCTCATGAGCTCTCCTTTTAGATTTCTGCTTCTTTCTAGATTTCAAGTGTAAAGCTTGTGACTCAGCCAATCTTTTCTGGAAAAAAACCCCTCATTTCTTGGACTATTTAGCTAGTTCATATAGCAGAGCTTTTGGATCTTCCTCAAAATTTTGTGGCAGAAAACCCATGGCTTCAGCAATCATGCCGCCATCACTGTCAATGATCCGTGCCCTGAGAACCCTTTTATTGCCTCAGTTCAGGGACTGAAAGACTAAAATGCAGGCAAAGCATGAGCTAGCAGAAGAAATTAAGATAAAGCAAAATTCCAGAACCTTCAAGTAGAGATTACCAAGCTGTCTCACAGGGAAGTAATGTTTGGCTCCAAGATTGCTGTAAGCCCTTGGTTAGTGTTTCGTACCACAGCAGTTGGCAGGAAGTCCCCAGAAGCACTCATCTTGGCCTCGTTTATAGTCCCATAGTGCTGAGTGCATTACAGGATGGCTTCAGGTATCCAGGCAAGGAAAAATACAAACGATGTGGGGATTTTTTGTTTCTCTGTCAATGTTTATAGGCATAAAAATATGTGAAAATTGTGTCTACTGTAAGCAGAAAAGAATCTTAATGGCGTATATAGTTACCAGAAACCGTGTAAAACGTCAAGCTCCAAGAGCTAAAACAAATATTTTCTCCTATAATGGAAAAGCAAAAGGATTGGAAGCTTTCTGGCAGTGAATACAGCTCCAAGCATAGGAAGCACCTAGCCTTGAATAGGTTTGGAAAAAATCCTTCCTTGAAATAGGTTTTCCACTGAAATCTCCTTAAATCAAGAGGGAGACCTTATAAACAAGAGTAACAGAGTACAGATAGCGACAGTGCAGGCAATCAAAGGGGAAGAAATTACAGTGTATTTTGTTACATTCATCATGAAAAGGTTTGATAAAACACAAAAAGGCAAACCTGTCTTTTAAAACACACATTTAGTCAGATAACACAAATCCTGCAAAGAGGGCCAAAACACAGAAAACATGGGTATTACTTTTAATTCAAAAACTAACTTTTAAAAGAGGTTAAGAACCCACATTTTATAAAAATCCAGAGATTTGAGTTCTCCTAACATTGGCCTAACTATTCTAAAATTTTCATACATCTGTCAACATATCTCTGGCCAAGAAGAGTACCTAAACTTTTCATTGATGCAAATAACGTTGGGTCAGAACCACATTTTGAGAATTTTTTTATTTACTTCAAGAATCTCATGCTTAATCTGCATCTTAAGGAATCTTGGAGACAGTACATACAACACAATGTGAAAGAAAACCCTTTCCCAGAAGTTCTCACATGGTTAATCTGAGGTGGAGAAAGATATCGGGGCTTATTAAAGTCTCCCCAGGAGACACCAACACATAGATGGACTTAGTGTGCTACATTTTGTTGCTGAGAAAAAAAAAACGCCTTGTGTACGCAGCCTCCAGGCGGAGCGGTTTATCCTGGATCGCAGTTCAAGGGCTTTCAGTCTGTGGATGGTTGACACCCGGGCGGAAACACCATGACAGACAGGTACGGCAGTGGGAAGCTGCTCACCCGTGGCATCCAGGAAGCCCAAAGTGAGAGAGCTGGAGAAGAAAGCTGAAGTTCACAGGAAAGAACTGGGACTTAAAGATCGTCAGCACAGGGACAGGGATCAAAGTAAGGAAACTGGGTGTGATCAACAGAGAGGGACTGCAGCTCGGACAGAATAAATGTCCAGTGGGCCGCCGAGATAGCTCAGTGGTCTAAAGCAGCTGCTTAGGCAAGCTTAGGCAAGCATGCAGGGATGTTCGATCCCCGGCAGTACAGGTGGCACCAGCCCCACCCCCAGGCTAGGCTGAGCTGGCCACACACACAGGAGAAAGAATAAATGTCCAATCGCTGGGTACTGTAATGTTCAAAGATTATGGTGGGAGAAAACAGTCAGTTAGTGGGCTACAGAGAAAGCAGAAGTCAAGCAGAGAATGCTTCTGTGTGTTAAATTTCTGCAATTAAGATAATAAGATGAAGCTGAAAAATTGCCGTTGGATTTAGCTCTATGAAAATGCCTCTAATCTGGTAAGAGCAAAGATTTTGTAAAGAAGTAGAGGAAAAAATCCTGATTAGAAGAAATCTAAGAGATAACAAATGGGAAGAAACTGTGGAGAGTTAGTATAGATCAGTTTTTCCAGGAAGAGTGGATGAATATTAGGTGGTAGCCAGAAGGAAAAATGGAATATGAAGAGGTAGTGATTTTATTAGTTTGGTTCCTTATTGGGGACACAGGCAATGATTAAATTGATGATGTAGGAGGCAACCGCTAGGACAATGAGGTGGTTGCTATATTGAGAAATGAAAGCACTAAAGGAGAGGCTGCCCTTAGCTATGGCTGGAAGATGGTTTCTCCCATGCAATAGAAGAAAAGGTCATGTATAATTCATAGACTGAGCTGGGAGATAGCTCAGTAGAATAAGTGCCTGCCTAGCAAGCACAGGGTCCTGAGTTCAATCCCCAGCACCAAGACAACAACAACAAATTCATAGATAGAAGGCAATAGGTTCAGAGAAGCTTGTGGAAGTTCTTTGATGCTCTGTGACACAGAAAGCAAAAGCAGTACAAAGGAGCACGTACTATGGTTTGCAAGGTAAGAGGACATATGAACTATTGCCAAGGAGAGCGTATGTGGTGAGTCAAGTGAGATGCAGATGCAAGACTCCTGAGACAGAACAGGCGTTCATCTCCAGCCACACCCACCTCTGTGTGTACAGCAGCTAACTAAGTACAAAGTCATCTTTAATCAGGGAGTAGCTATGAGATGTCAGCAATATCCCACCTCCTAATAACTCATTCAGCTACGGGCCCATCAGTGGGTCAATCTACTTCATCCTTAATCCAAGGAGGAAGCCAGGGCAGGATCAAATTGTCTTCTGAAACCTCTACCTCTGAACACAGGGAATATTTGGGAGAATATTTTTCTCCCAAATTTAGAACATTTAGATCTAAAGTATAATGAACAGGAATTGATGAGAAGGCCGTAGACAGCCTTGGAGAGAAACCCGACTGGTGTATTCATGGCCACTTGCCATACAAGATCCTTCCTTTTTTTTTTTTATTTATGAATTGAAGAGTATTGAAACCAACCCTTGAGGGGGCCTGGGAGATGGCGCAGTGGAATAAGCCCTTCCCTGACAAGTGCAAAGGCCTGAGTTCAATCCCTGGTCCAGAAAGAAAGAAAGAAAGAATGAGACCGACCCTAGAAGGGCCTATCAGGGCAAGGGTGGACTGCTCTGAGAATTTTATTGTCAGGCAATCAGTTATTTGTTAATATAAGAGGATATGCAAAAAATATGATTTTTTAAAAATCTTACATAATGTCTTAAGAACTTAGGTGTGCTTGTTGTGCTCTAAAGTCTTTCAGAAAAGAGAAAGCTTAACTTTTAGCCTCATGAGAAAAGGGAGGTTTTATGAGAAAGAGCGGGTTGAGATTGGCTGGGAATATTACAGAAGGGCAGGTGAAAAGGAGAAAAGATATCATGGTCAGAACCTTGGTGCTTGCCCTTTAATGGGGTGCTTTGTGTCCCCATCCTAGGCTACCAGGGATGGGTCAAGCACCTCTCTCCAATTTCTGCCTTCACTTCTGGCAGTATAGCAGTAGAAGTAGGTAAGTCATCATTAGAGGATTGTAAAATTATCCCTAGTAATATCTGATCGCACGTAATGCTTCTTCAGTTGGGAAAAAAGTAGTTTTTTTGCATGAGACCTCTTTCTTGCAGTTGGAATAATTTATTTCAAGACATTAAAAAAAACAATTACTTTGGGGACTTGATAATGAAGATTTTGGCCACTATCTCTTTTTCAGTTTTTAATTTAATTCTATTATTATTTTTTTGTTTTTGAGACAAGGTCTTGCCACGAAATCCATGTGGACCTTCAACCCACTTTGTACCTCAGTCTGACCTTGATCTCACAATTGTCCTGCCTCAGCATCCCAGGTACCTCACCACGGACCAGCCTAGAAAGTCTCACTTCAACACTGAGGAACTATACAAAGTCCGGACTCTTCCTGGGCTCTAAATAAGACTTGGACACTGGGAGAAACAGCCCCTGTTGTTGAATAAATGTATCAAGAGCACTGAAATCTGACTAGAAAAAAAAAATCTGACTAGAAAGGGAATAGCTTTCCTGGCACACATCTACACGCCTGCTAGGAAGATTATTATCTCTTCAGTCATTTTAATGCTTGGGTAGGACCTCTGAGTTAGGGTTGTTTAGGGAATGGGGATCTGGCATAACCTTACACAGATGTCTACAAGTTAAGACTAGTGCTTATCTGTGAGGGTGGAGTGTAGCTTATATGAGACTGAAAGGCAAACACAAGTGTGGTACTTGAAAGGAACACGTGAAAATAGCTAATTACTGTGGCTCTGGATTCGCTCCGTGAACACCTAGTAGCTAATTAGTGGAAAGCTGCATTCATCTCATAACACAAGTGCTTGGGAAACTAAGCAGGATGGAAAGACACAGAAATTAGTAAATCTTCAGGTAAACAAAATTAATTCATTATGCTATTGAGGAAAAAGGAATGAATAAATGAATGAATCAATGTGATATGAGCTAATGTCTTGCGCAAGGGGGTCTGCTGGGAAAAGCTCCTTCTGTACTTCTGCATAGATGCCAGGTACCTTACTGGGACATGTGCTACTGTTGAGGGGCGGCCCTCCTAACCTTCTGGGAAAAGAGAAGGCTGATGAGGCAGTGAATCAGGAATGACGCCCGCATCAATGACACATGCAATCCGGCTGTCAGCCTACTTGCACCTGTAGCCTTCATGCTTAAGCAACATTCTTTGTACAGACAGACAGACAGACAGACAGACAGACAGACACACACACACACACACACACACACACACACACACACACAGAGCTCCTGGGGATATGAGAAAGTCTGGGAAAATCTTTAGTCTTACCAAGTAGGGAGAAATTTTCTTTCTGAAAGTAATCTAAATGAAGATTTATGAGGTGATTTGCTATTAAATGACAGGTACTAAAGACTCCCTCTATATCGAGGCTGTGTTTCACCACTTATGCTCAGTTTTTGTGAGGTTATCATCCACACAATGGGGCCTTGTTTTCTGTGTGGATGTTACCATTCCTTCCAGCCTAGTGAGGACTCACTGGAACACTGTCCCTCCCTGCTTACAAGGAGTGTCTGCAGAAGAGGGTGTTTCTAGGGGAGTCTGAAGAGTTTGGTGGAGGAAGAGGAAAACCATTGTAACCGTTCTTGACTCATTCATTAATAAAGACAAACAGACAGGCACCTTCCTGAGCCCTACCTGGGCTGGACTCACTGTTGTGGTGTCACTAGGCCTGATGATTGTGTGAGGTGAATGTGATAACTACAACACGATGGAAAAATGCCTGCTACTTGTGAATTTGAGAAATGTGCAACTGTCAGACTTCTGCATTGTTTTTGCCAAAGTTATAGGGAGAAACCATTTCTCTAGATAGAAGTGTTTTCTATACACGAGAATGGCTAGCCCTACTATCAATAATTCTGGGGAGAAGTTAATCCTAGAGCATGTGAAGAGACTGCTGTGTGATACGGGGAGGACCATCTGTTCATTGGAGGCCAGGGGTCACTTTGCTGTAGAACTGAGGTATTGAGTTCAGTGGGGGCAGGGTTAGAGCCAGAAGTAGTAGCTTGCCATGGAAAGACAGGAGAAGAAGTCTGACAGCAACTCTTCAGAGGCTCCTGTAGGACCGTAGTACAACCCATATAGTTGTGCTTGCCTTAAATATTCCAGTTTTTGAAGCCCCCCAGCAGTTTTTTGAAATGACTAAAGTTAAGGCTGATCTAAGTGGTGCTGTGGGAACTTAATGGGAGGTATTTAGCCATACTGTGACTTTTTGTTCTAAATAATATTCCAAAAGTGTTTGTGAGCTAACATTCCATGATGCAGTTTGTTTTGTGTCACAAGAAGGACTATTCAAAGCTATCTTGCAATAATCCATGGTTTTATTGTAAAGTTTTTTTTTTTTTTCTTTCTTTTTTTTGTGGAACTGGGGATTGAACTCAGGCCCTTGCTATTGCCAGGGCCCTTATTCCACTGAGCTATCTCCCCAGCCCAGTTTTTTCATTTTTTTTTTGTATGTTTTACTTTGTTTTCTAGCAAACTTGTTTTAGACATCATAGGGTTGCCGTAGCAACCAATCACGTCATGGACCACGTAAGCCATGCATATAAATGGGTGAATTCGACCTACTGGCACTGAGATGTGCAAGGCAACTTGCTTCCATGGGCCAGGGGTCAGCTCCCAACTCCAAACAAGAATTACTTTCTCCATGGACAGAGATTTCTCCTTTGTCCCTGGAGATGACCCGTTTTAATTTAGTGGTTTGCTTTTTGCTGAAAATCTTAAGCAATTCACCAGGATTACTTAAGCTTTATACTTTCATTTAATATCTCTTCCTATTTTTGAATATAGGATATATATAATTGTCACTACAGGCAAACTCTTATTTTAAATATATTTTCAACAAATTAATTTAAAGTATAATGCACATAAGGAATTTATCTTCATTTTTGTTATAACGATCTTCAAATATTTTAAAAATTATAAACATACTTTATAATTAGGATTTAGATTAATGTACTGCTATAACAAAGCAAGAATTTCTAATACTTACTAATATTACAGTTAGTTATTATTTAGTGTTCACATTACATCTACAATTTTGCTACATAAATTGAAAATATTTGTTACAGCATTTCTAGAATAGATTATTACAACTTTTCTTTTGTAGAAAATGAAAGTGGAAACTTAAAGCAGTTTTCATAGTAGGCTTCACAATATCCTCTTCTATACAATATAGCTGAGACAACTGAATGATGGGATTTAGTTATAATTAGTCAAATTCTGAAGATAAAGTTGAAAGGACAGAAAAACTAGGACCATAGAGTAGAGTAAAATCTCCCCCCCATAGGTTTTTTTTTTTTTTTTTTTCATTTTTATGTATTTGGCCCAGGGTCTCACTATTCAGCTTGGACTCACAGGGATCCTACTGTTTTCAGCCTTTGCAGAGCTGGGACTACAGGCATGTGCCACCATGCCCAGAGTCAGTTGCCCACTCAGCGTGCCTCTGGGTCAGAGCTGGCATGGCATGAAGGACCAGGGATTGAACCTGAGCCCTGTGCTTGCCAAAGCAGGCACTTAGTTCACTGAGCTATGTCACTGGCCTTCCGCTCCATAGGTATTAAGGGAAATTTAAACAAAAGATAGAGATTTATTATGAACTCTCCAAAGGTGATAATTCTGTAAGAATAGTTAGAGGCCATTTTTTTTAACCCCCCTTCTATGGTACTGGGGATCAAGCCTAGGATACTCACATCTAACCATATACCCAGACTTTTTTTTTTTTTTAAACTATTTTGAGATAGGGTCTGCTAAATCACTATGTTGCTCAGGCTGAGCTGGAACTTGCAGTTCTTCCTCGGCCTCTCAGAGGTGTGCCACAGTGCCCAGGTTAGCAACTTTTTTTTTTTTTTTTTTTTTTTAACATACAGAATGAATTGTTCATACAGATGAAACCCAACCCTCCGGGCATGATTCATCACGATCCTGTCTTTCTAGCTTGATTCCCAGCCACGGGCATTGTTCTATCAGCCATTCTAAGGGAACAACTCCTTTCTGCTTTCCAGATGCCAGAAGCTGTCTCTTCCTGGCTCCTCTTGCCTTGTTGATGCTGCTTGCTTGCTTCTGTAAGGTCTCTTTTGAAGCCTCGTTCTTCACTTTAATTCTTCAGCCTTTCGCTCTAGCAGTGAATCCATAGGGCAGGGAGACTGAAGTTGGCATCTTCTTCAGAAAACCAATTCACCTTGCGTTTCCAAAGACTGGCTGCACTTGGGAGAACCTCTAGAAGCTTTCTCTGGGGTCGTGGGCAGGGCCTAACCTCTGCAGATGCCAGGTGAAAATAAAGCAGAGATGACTGTGGAGCGCTTTCTTCGCTTTGAACACAGACTTGTGGGCCTCAGAGTAGACTGGGAAGGTGAAAGTCTTGTGAGACATCCTGACAGCTGAGGCTGAGGAAGTTCCCAGAAAGCCCAAGCTTTAGGCTTGGACAAGGAATGGTAGCCCAGGTGCCAGGGTGAAATGAACCGAGGCCTTTCCAGATCCTTGTGCCCTGTGTCTGGGTTCTAGCTCCAAACTTCTGAAGACCTTCAGGAGCAACAATGCATTTCTGAGAGGAATTTCCTCTAGAACACTTTGGAAACTTGGAAGACATACAATTCAGTGTAGGGAGAAATATGGGAACATGTCCTGTTATAAATGACCACAGTGGGCTAGGACTGGGTCATGATGAGAGCCTTTCTTCCCTCCCAGGGCAGGATTTTTTTTGGGGGAGGAGGGGTTGAGCTGGGAGGGGGAGCAATGTTTGATAGACGGGATCACTGTTGAAGGTCATCCAATTTGTTAGAGTCATTTTAGAGTTGATTTTATGCTGTAAATTTTCCTTTACCCACAAACTGAAAAATTTCATCTTGGTACAGTTACCTCATAAATAATAGACCAATACTTTCAACATTAAGAGCAAACTCTTAGGGAGACTCATACGAAGTCAGAAAAAAATTGGCAATTAAGCCCCTTAGTATAGCCGTTCCCTTTTTGGATGTGGAAAAATGGCCAAATCAAAATTTCTTTCGCAGGGCTTTAGTTTTCATCGTACCAAATTTCAGTTCATTTACGTCCACCTAATTTCCCTCCTGTGGTTTAGTCGCATTTTGTTTTAGCCCGGAGACGCTTCCCAGAAGGGGCTGGGGCGCCCCGGGGAGGACCCCTGGCCTAACTCCAGGCGCTCCTGGCGTCCTGCTGGAACCCGCGGCGCAGGGCCAGCTGCCGGGGCGCTTGGAGCTGGGGAGAGAGGACCGG
Source organism: Ctenomys sociabilis (assembly GCA_004027165.1). Lineage (NCBI taxonomy): Eukaryota > Metazoa > Chordata > Mammalia > Rodentia > Ctenomyidae > Ctenomys > Ctenomys sociabilis. Next base: position 38,112 of record PVKA01008504.1, read on the forward strand.
GACAGTCACCCCGCACCCGGGCAGCCCCGCGGGAGGCGAGAGCAGGGCGGGGCGGGGCGAGCCCCGGCCGCTTTTCGGGAGAGCGGGGCGCGCGCGTCCTGGCCCGGCGGCGCGGAGCGCAGGGCAGGCTCGGGCAGCTCCCTCGCTCCTCCGGCGCCGATAAACTTGGGAAATAGCTAGGAGGGGCCTCCCGCGTCTCCGGGGCCCAATCCGGTTTCAGCAGAGAACACGCTCCGGGGCAGAGGAGCCGGGCAGAGGACGAGCAGCGGCGAGAAGAGCACAGCGCCCCGCGCCCTCCTCCGCGCCCGTCCCGATGGCCGCCGCCGCGCGCCGCAGCCTGCCGCTGCTGCTCAGCCTCCTGGTGAGCCGGCCCCCGGGAGCCGGCCTGAGGACCTCGGAGCCTGGTCCCCAAGGGTGGGGACCCCGTCCGGGTGGTTGGATGGAGCGTGGAGCTCGGTCCTGCTGCGCGCTGGCCGGAGCCGTCGCGCGCGGGCAAGGGTTGGGGTTCGCGCTTCTCTGCGGGCCGGGGTTGGGCCCGCGATGGTCCCTCGGGCGCCTTTGGGCGCTGAGGGAAGAAGGGTGTTTAGCTGTGTGGGATGAGTTGTCAGCATCCCGGAGGGAGCAAATCACAGCGAGCCTCGGTGGGCCGCGGACGGGGATGACGGGAGTGGGGAGGTCGCAGCGGTGGGCCGGGGTGCCGCGTGGGGAGCTCTCTGAGACAGGGGTTTCCTGCCTGTGCTTCAAGAGACCCAGGAGCCGAGTGGAACCGCCATCCTGCGTCCTGGAGGCAGCGGCGTGGGTCTGAGTTTGGGCCGGGGGGAGTTGCGCAAAGTCCTGGCTAGGGTCCGTGGGTCCGAGAGATGATCCGGGGGCGGGACTGGGTGGGCTGCACTGATCCGGCTGCAATTGGGTCACATTTCCTCTGACTCTGGTGAGCACTTAGAGCACAGAGGTGGTGCTCTGGATCCTGAGCCCCAGCAAGTGGTTGGCCTGCAAAAGACCTCAGGGACAGTTGCCTGAGAAGCCAAGGGATTTGAACTAGAAAACTGGGAATTCTGACAGCAAGTTACCTAGCCAAGCTTAGGACTCGGTGGTTGGTCTTCGTACCTAGGGGAAGGAGCTTTGCCCTGCAGCTTGGTCTTCTCCAGAGATGGGCCTCAGTGGGGTCACTTTGTCTAAGTGGGCTCTTCGGGTTCCTTGGCCTCCAAGTAGGGCCAGGCTTTATGCTGTCTTTAAGTCAGCGCTTAGGAATATCATGTGGGCAGCTGTAATCTACAGTGTATTTATAGACAAGACATTGACCCAACAACATGTCTGAGTTGATGAAATGACTAGAAAACTGGAAAGTACACCCCAAGTATGTTTGTTCTTTGGTATGTTGGAAAACATTTCCAGGACTTCTGTTCTGAAAGTGTGAATTTGGTGTTTGTTTTCTTCCAGAAAAGATTAGAGGATGGGAAGAAAGACGTTATGGGGGCCAGGTTCCCCAGACTTCTAGCATTTGCTGATAGGTCAGACAGCAGACCCTGAGCCTTTCTGCCTGGGAGTCAGGGTGTGCTAGGTCTAGGCGGGATCTGTGCAAGTCCGAAAGAGCATTGCAGCTGTGTCTCCTCTGCCACATTTCCCTGGAGGATTTTCATTTTTATTTTTTAAGAATTTCATAGCATTTGGATTAAATACTATCATGGGAGGATAGAGTGCTGAAGAATTCAAAAGGAATGGCAATTTCTCTCATCTGTAAGTAACTTCCAGTTTACAAACCCTTTGAGTGCCAAAGGGTACATGGGTAAATGAAGATCTCCATGATTCTTTTACGTCTATATGACTCACACAGCTGTCAACTTTTCAGTATTTTAATGATGCAGGGTTATAGGTGCTTTATTTCGTAGACAATAATGGGTCTTTTCAGAAGTAACTGCTCCCAAGGAGAGGGCTTTCCAAAGCAAGTCTTCAGGGCAGACCTGTGAGTGGAGGTGGCCCCTCCTCCCAGAGCTTGCTGGGAGGCTGAGGAATGGCCCAGGTTTGCACTTTTTCTACCCCCCCACGTTCCCCCCCCTTTTCCCAGCTGCGCTCTACACTGCCACCCACCAAATACATTTTCTTCTAAACACACAAAGAAAAGAAACCAGAGAAGAATAACATCAGACTGCTTAGTCTTTGTTGAAAGGTTTTAAGCACATTTTAGTGATTTTTCCATTTAATATAAAATTGCTAGGGGATGGTGGAAACAGATTTGCATCGATCATTTTGCTTCTGCAGGTTACTAATGCGAACCTGTTAAATACAGACGGACCCTGGTCTCCATATCTGATCACCCTGAGGACCGTGTTACTTGCCGTGGATTAGGAAGGAGCTGTACTTGAACATAATCTTCTGTGCTAGAAAGGCCTTTTCCTTCTAAAGGAGATAAAGGAGCAGCGTTTGCCAGATTCTCCCCATCCTCCCATTCTGACTCTTGTCCCCAGGAATATATAAACTGTACCCCCAAGTAAGGTGACAAGTGTGCAAATCATCTTTTCAGCTTTTATAACATTAATTAAAGAGAATGTGGCTGCTTTACCTGACAGGCTTTTATTTTTTGATTCTTGGTAATGTTTGTGTATCCTAACTTTTGTTTTAGTGAAAGAAAGATAAAATAAAGAAACTGAGAAGTAGTTGATTGGGAAGCCAAAACCTCAAGAAAGCCAGTTTTGGTCCATGTTTAGCCCTCAGGCACTGTTACCTGTTCAAAAAGAAGGTTGTGGCTATTCACATTGAGATGTACAGGGCACGTAAGCTCACTCACATATTCGTTCCTGTTGCAATCCGCATGTGGCACCTGGGGGGGCCTGCCGTTAATCATACTTTCCAGTGAACCCAGATTTCTCTCTACTGATGAGCCTGGTTAGAAAAATGATTATTGCCATCATCTGGCACTGAGAATGGAGAGAGGTGAATCTTATTGTCTTTGGGGTGCTCAGAATTGGAAAGATAATTTTTTCCACTTTGTAAAAGTTAGATGTCCATGAGAGAAGAATAGTTTCCAATTCCCTAACACTTGCTCTCGGTGGAGAGAGAGAGCACAGGCCATGGGTCTCCTGTCTGTCTGCTTCCTCGGCAGTACCTGGACTAGATTCAGGAGGTTCTGCATACCAGGCAAACTCTACTGTCGAGCCCCACCCTAGTCCATTCTTTAGCTTCTTTTACTTCTGTTTGAAGGAAGACATCATTTAAAGTGTCTTCACTGCGAACTTAGTTCATGCAGCTGAGCAACACAAACAGCTGGACAATTGCATATAATTTTCATTCTCCTTTTGGTGTCAGATCTTGCTATCAGATCTTAATGATTTCTCTAATATTGCATCCACACCATTCATGAAGTTTGTGTGCTGCAAAATAAAACAATTCATTATTCCCAGGCTGAAGTAGGCAATACTTTACAGTCAGTTTTTAAAAGCTAATCTAGAGTTACATGTCACTTTAGGTTTTGCAAATCAGATAGTTTTTATAAATCAGAATCTTTTATTAAAAGGGATTTTTTTCTAATCTTCTCCTCCTTCTTTCTTCTTCTTCTCCTCTTCCTCTTCCCCTACTTTTTCTTCTTCTTCCTCTTGCCCCCCTTTCTCTCCCTCTTCCCTCTTCTCTTCTTTCTCCTTCTCATCCTCCTCCTCCTTTTTTTCTCCAGTGCTGGGGAGTGAGCCCAAGTCCTAGAGCATGCTAGGCCCTCTTTTGAGAAATATTCTCAGTATGTTGCTCAGGCTGGCCTTAACCTTTGTGATCCTCCTGCCTCAGCCTCCTGAGAAACAGGAAATATAGCTATGTGCCAGTATGCAGGGATCAAAAGGAAGTCCTCTACAACTTAAATTGAAAGGCTTTGAAAATCATTTCTTTTTAAAAAAATATTTATTTGATACAGGGTCATGTTAAACAATTCAGATTCATAGTGATCCTCCTGTCTCAGCCTCCTTTAGTGCTGAAATTATAGGAATGCACTACCATGCCCAGTTTTGGGTCCAGTATGACATGAGTTTCTGAGGATCAAATGTGTCCTTGCACTTGCCAGGCAAGTGCTTAGACTGCAAAGCTATCTCCCCAGTCTGAAAATCAAATTTCTTGTATGTTGTACTCTTAAATTTTACAGTTTTCTATTAATAAATTATTTTTATTATTTTGTGTTTTTGAGACAGGCTTATACTATGTAGTTCAGGCTGGCCTTGAACTCATTTTGTAGCTCAGCTGGCCTTGAACTAACCACAAGGATCCTCCTGAGTACTGGAATTATAGACATGGGCCATCATGCCCATAAGAGGTGATTTTTAATATGTCTTTAAAGACATTGGTTTATTTATTTTTATTTTATTTTAATTTTTTGTCTTTTTGAGACAGGGTCTCACTATGCAGTTCAGGCTGGCCTTAAGCTCACTTTGTAGCTCGGGCTGGTCTCAAACTCACAACAGTCCTCCTGCCTCAGCCTCCCTAGTGCTGGGATTACAGGCCTGCACCACCATGCCCAGCTTACTATTTTTAAAAATATGATAGTGCCCTTACATTTTATTTTCAATAACAAACAATCTACACAAAATATAGTATCCAATTTCTAATTTATAACATTAAGAAGAACACTTTACTTTCAAGAAGCATAACATAACTCAGATTATGCTAATCAATCCATTGTATATTCTTTCCAATAAGGTACTATAGAATGACAAAATGAATAAATTATTACTGCATATTCATCATGATTTTTTTATTTTGGGGAAGGGTCTACAGGGTGTTCAGGGTCTCACTACTTGATTGGATTCATAGTGATCCTCCTGTGTATAGCCTCTCAAAAACTGGGATTACAGGCACACACCACCAAGCCCAGTCTCAATTGCTGTCTCAGTGTGCCCTGGGGGTGGAGCTGGCAGGCCCAGGGGAGGGGACTGAACTCCTGGCCCTGCGCCTTCTTGCAGGCTCTTTAATCTACTGAGATATTTGGCCGGCCCTATCATGAGTATTTCTGAGATAAATTTTTTTTTAAATTTTTTTTCTGAGATAAAATTTAAGCAAAGAAAGCAAGTTGCATGCAAATAGCATATGACCGCATAGATTTAAAAGATAAAACTTGGCACAATATAACTGCATCTTCTTTGGGAAACATGCATGGGATAAATTCAAGCAGAGGCAAGAAAATAAGTGTGTAGAGCAAAATGCAGCCACTAGTGTTATCTAGGTTTTGGGAGTTTAGACAGGGAAGGAAATATAAATAGAAAGTGGGAATTCAGTACGTACGGACTTCAAATAGTAGTAATGTTCTGTCATTCTTACCTTGAGAATGAGCGATTTTATTATTAATTAAAATGTGCTAAATGTAATGTACCACATTTATAGTACATATTTCAGAGGACATTTAGAAAAAGAAACAAATGATAACAGAACCAAGTAAACCCAAAGCTGCTTTTTGACACTGTTAAGTAGATTCTGCTCTGACTGAGCAAGAAAAATAGAGAAGGCACAGAAAAGAGAAAATTGGAATGAAAGTGAGGCACAGTTGTGGGAAGACATGTATTAAGATGATTGTAGCAGGTTATTAGAGTTCATCTGAAAACACAAAACAGGCAAGGTCACTGGGGGAAGCATTCCAGTTCTACATAGATTAATAGGCATTGAAGAGATAGAATTAAACATCAAATATCTCCTCACTCACCTTCCTTCACATCCATCAGGTCCAGACCTGTAGTAAATGAATCATTTCATAATTACATGAAATAGATAATCTCTATCTTTTGTGGATTTGGAAGATCAAGAAGATTGGAATTTTTCTCTAATTAATTACAAAAAGCATATAAATTTGAAAAATAGTAACATAATTTCACCTATGGGAATCATCTGTATGGAATGCTAAGGAAATAGGAGCAAAACAAATCAGTAGTGTATTTTTAAAAATTATCATGTTGGCTGGATGTGGCAACACATGCCGGTAATTCTAGCACTCTGGGAGGCTGAGACAGGAGGATCCCAGTACACAGCCAATCTGGACAATTTAGTAGCTTCGAAACACTGTCTCAAAGTACAAAAATAGAAAAGTGTTGGGACTTAGCTCAGAGACAAGGCCCTAATATCTTCAAATAGTTATGTCCATGTAGAGGTTAGCCCAGGATAGTTGAGATGATTGTATGTTAGAAAATCTGTTACTGTATTCTAACAGTAATATTTTAAGGGAGAAAAACTGGTGATTTCAAAATAAGTGTAAACATTGTATTTGATGTTTGAAGAATTCTTGGCAAACTAGGAATATAAGAAATGATTCTCCTTAACTGAATAAGCACCCCTGACAGAATGAGTGAACGTAATGAAGAAAAAACAGAAGAAGGGGATGGGGAGATGGCTCAGTGGAATAAGAGTTTCCCTGGAAAGCGTAAGGGCCTGAGTTCAATCCCCAGTTCTGCCAAAAGAAAAAAGAAAAATACATAATGGTGAAATCTGAAGGTAAGTGTGTTTCTACTCAATATTCTACTGGAGATTATCTTTTATAGAAGATAAAAAGATAATAGCAAAAATGAAGGAGGTAAAGACTTAAAGGGACTACATGTCATTGTCATGTCTCTGGCTGAAGTATTAGCTCCATAGAAGATTCAATACTCTAGATACAGATACTGGAGCTAATAAAATTTCTCTGATTTCCTGAATATAAGACCAGTCCTTAGAAATTATTTCTCTAGGCTATGAACAATTCGAAAATATAGGTCAAGCATCTCTTTCTACACATCTATAAATGATGAAGAGAGCTAAAGTAAAAATAAATTTCAAAAGGACAAAATCAGTGGAGAGATGATTAAAAGACAGGAAGAGCAAAGTCAGACATGAGTGTGAGGAGCAAAAAATCTTTCATATCACCAGAAATTAAGAAAATGAAAACAGTTGTTAGATTGACAAAATATTTATTTATTTATTTTATTGGACTTTTGGGTCTCACTCTGTAGTTCAGGACCGCCTTGGGCTTACCATGTAGCCCAGGCTGGCCTTGAACTCGTGGCAATCCTCCTGCCTCAGCCTCCCAAGTGCTGGGATTACAGGCATACACCACTATGCCTGGCTAGATTGACAAAATTTTTAAAAGTTATGGAATTAATTGTAGGCAAAGATATGAGAAATGGAGGGATTTAGTCCTCTTAAGACATTAGGCTAAATTAATATTAGTATTTTGCAGAGCCAGTTAGCAACAGATAATGGACCTGAAAATGCTCGTAGTACACTGATTTCTGTTGGAATCTATATCCTAGTATCTTGCACATGCATGCTTTCTCAGTGCAGTCGTAGCTGTAATAAACAGGAAATCAATATAAATATAATTATCAGCAGTGTTGATTTATAGGGGAATGAAAAAATAAACAATCTTTTACTATAAGAATTTTTATTATGTATGTGTGTATGTGGTAAATGTTTAAATTTTAAAGTATGTATTCAGTGAAAGACACTGCTATTAATGTTCAGAATATTCTCTCTCACCCTGATCATATCCATCATTCTGGCCACTTTACAGCGCAGTTCTGGAAGTCCTCTTTTGTATGTTTACAAGTTGTCATCAGAAATATGGTGGCAGCTCCTTGCTGTGAGTGCCATGCAATGGGAGGTCGGCTCGGGAGACACTGCCCTGTGTCCCCATCCACCTCCGACGGCAGATCTGGCATGGTGCGATTGCTGGCCCTTTCCCAAAGTCAAGATAGCCCTTAGGTGTGAATGCTCTCAGTGGACTGAGGACACTGAGGTAGCCACGACGGTGCAGCTAGTGACACTCCTGAGCTGCTTCAGGAGCTGGCAAAGTGATGGGATCAGTGGATTTGATGTGAAGGAAGATTTGAGGGGGAGTAACACTAATGTCACGTATTGTTAAAAAAGTAAACATTCACTTCTAGCTTTGATCATGCTATATATAATATAATAATATATATCACAATTAATCTTTTAATTTTGTGTAAAATATTTTATATGTAACTATATTAGAATTTACTTGCTTCTTTGTTATTATTCTATTTTCTGAAACTGTTTTTGTAAATTTGAAAGAGCTTTCCCAAGTCCTACAAGTTTGTAAAAGCAGATATGGAAAGGATCATCTTTCTCTCAATGAGTATTCTTTTCTGTCACAAGCAGCTTTACTGAAGTGTGATCTGTATTCCATAAGATTTACCTGTGCAAAGTGTCACAGTTCAATAAATTTCAGCAAATGTGTAATCACAGAAACAGTCTAATATGGACCACTTTTGTGGCTTTGACAAGCTTAATACCCATTCACGGTCATTTCCTGTTGTATTTCAAGTCCTAAGTAATCACTAATTACTCTTTCATGTAGTCTCCTTTGGGGGATCTCCCATAAATGTAACCACCATACCAATGGGCCCTGTAGTCTTTGTTTCTTCACTAAGGATATTTTTCGGGGTCATGCTTTAGAATAACCCCATTTGTGGATATCTCACACACTGTCGATGCGTTCACCAGGTGACAGAGTGTAGGCCATGCACATTTCCTGGCTATTGTGAATAGTGCTGCTCTTGATGGTCAGGCGTAACTTTCTGTGTAGATGTAGAGTCTTGTTTTGCTTAGATGCACTGGGAATACCAGATCTTATCTTGAGCTTATGGTTAATGCTGACAAGCTGAACTGTTTCCCAAGTGACTATCACCTCACAGTTTTATCAGCAGCATGTGGGGGTTCCAGTTTTTCCGGATTCCTCTCAACAACTTATTTTCTGTCTTGTTAGCTGTCCCAGAGGCCTCTCACTGTGCTTTAGAATTGCCTTTTCCTAAGTCCTAATGATGCTGGGCATCTTTCCATCTGCCAGTTGCCTCTCTGTTTCACCTAATGTCTATTCACATTCTTTGCCAATTTTTTTGTTATTGAGTTTTTTTTTTTTTTTTTTTTTTTTTGCTGGAACCAGGGATTGAACTCAGGCCCTTGCACTTGCCAGGGAAATGCTTATTCCACTGAGCCATCTCCCCGGCCCCATTGTTATTGAGGTTTAAGATACCTGAATACATCATGGAAGATGGGTCACTGTGTTATGATTTTAAAATCTTTTCTATCATTCTGGGGGTTTTCAATTTCTTAATCATGAAGTTTGAAGAGGAAAAAAATATATCTTAATGAAGTCCTATTTTTAAAGTTTTATTGCTTTATGGTTTTTGGTGTGGTATTTTAGAAACCCAACGACTAGGCCAGGATGATGAAGATTTGCTCAGAAGTCTTCCTGTAAGGAGTTTCCTTCTAACATTTGTGCTGGAGCTCCGTGTGGGTTGCTGTTTATTTGTTATGGATTTAGGAATTTAGCACTTTTCTATGTTAGGTTATTTACTGGTCCTATTGTGAGTTGAGCAGGTGTCTTTATCTTGAATGTTTTCAAAGCTAAATAAGCTTCCTGAAGTTAAAGAAGTGAAGGCTTGCTGCTGTGATGTTAATTCTATTCCATTTAAATAATGTGTTTATTGTTATGCCTGTATTACTGTATGTTGTAGTTTTGTGGCACGTTTTGAAATTGGGAAACATAGGTTCTCTAACTTTGTTTATTCTCAGGTTTGTTTAGGCCCTTTGCCTCTCTCTCCCTTTCCCTCTCTCTCTTTCTTGATGTGGAATTGAACTCAGGACCTTGTGCTTGTCTATCAGGCACTTATGTCATTGAGCTATATCCTCCGCCCCCTCCTTTTGCATTTCCATAAGGATTAATTGTCAATTCTTCAGAAATGGCAGGTTCCCCTCCCCATCCTGCCAGGGATCAAACTCAGGACCTTGCACTTAGCACTTAGCAGGCAGGTACTTATGCTGTTTATCACCCTGGGCCCTGGCAGTGATAGGAATTACATTAAATCTGTAAGTGAGTTTGGGGAATACATCTTCTGATCCAGGAAAATAGGACAAGTTTCTATTCGGTTCTTTTTAAGTTTTACTTGCCAGTGTTTTATGATTTTTAGTGCATAACTTTATATTTCTTTGACTAAATGTATTTCAAAATATTTTGTTCTTGATGCTACTGCAAAGGAGGTGGTTACTTAGGCTTTTTTCATATTTTGCATTGTTAATGTACAGGGATGCAATCTTTTTTGTTTTGTATTGCTTTGTCTTTTTCTGTCTTATTTCCTGTTGCTGTACTGGACAATTTGTCTGGGTAGCTTTTTTAGTGGATTACTTAGGGTTTTACACATAAGAGATTATGTTACCTGTAACAGAGACAGTTTTATTTCTTCCTTGCAAATCCAGATTTAGTCATACATGGGGATTAAAATCTGTCCATTACTTGACTACATGTGTGGAGATTATCATGTGGTTTCTGTTCTTTTATCTTCTGTTGTATCAATGCAATCTTTTTTGTTTTTCAAATTCTAGGTCTTCAGTGTTGCTGGTGAAACCTGTAAAAATGTGAGGATTGACGTCCCTTCTAAACTCGAGGCAGACAAGCTGATTGGCCGAGGTGAGAACCTTCGTTATAGCCCTTCTGTATTTAGTTTAGCATGAATTTAGCTTTCCTAGTTTGATGTATGGTGCATGTCTTTTAGAGTTGGCTTGAATCTACTTATAAGTAGAAACAGTGCAGGATTATTTTAAATATATGTTTTTGTTTGCTCTTTTTATAACTCTGTTGAGTTTTGTAGTTGATCTGGTTCAAATGTTCCAATGCGTGATGTTTTTGGTAGTAACCTGTGTTTTAACAATTTAAAAATGATACAAATAATTATATACAACCTGTGGTGCTTTTATTGCTGTGGTGTTCCAGTCATTAGGGAAGTGGAGATAAGGAACCCACTCTGGAAAGCTGGGAGACCATAGACTTTTCCTAGCTGGAAAGCCTGCTCAGGTGCAGAGAATATCGGCGGAAAGTGTCAGAATTTTTTTCTCCAAAGAGGGGCAGTTTCTCCCAAAGATATTAAATTTACCTTTGAAATGAAGTGCCCCGTTCTGGTCCACTTGCCTGGCTACTTTTACAGAAGGAAGACATGTTCTTTCCTGTGGAGAATTAAGTAAAGGGATGTAAACAGCCGTGCTTCTCTAGGGGTTAGACCAGAAATTGTTGGTTCCAAAATCCAATATGCAGTTGAAGGAAATATGCCGTCATCCTTGAAAATGTTTGCTTCTTTTAAGTGAAACATCTCCGCAGGTGATGATTTGGATTAAAATGATAGCACCACCTGCGAGTAGGGTCTGAATGCTCTGAGAAATGATTAGTTGAGTGCTGTCAGTGTGTTTTCTGACAAATTCATAGGTGAAGAATAAGGTAGAAACAGATTTTGTTAGTTTCTGTTTTGGTGGAAAGAGTTAAATTACGAACAGTTTGAGTACTGCAAGATCCTTGGTAAGGGGAGGATTGTGTTAAAAGACACACAGGTAGACTGTGATGTATCTCCTCGTGAACCTCTCTCCAGAGGCCACTCACGTCTCTCTGGTTCCTCTGCAGTTCCTGCTCCTGTTCTGTGTTCAGTTTCCAGATCTTTCTTCTTGGCTCCTCCTCCTCCTCTCTGCCTCTCTGACAAGCCTGTGTGCTCCCAAGGCTTCAGTGGGTTTGTCCCAGGCTTACCTTGCTTTCCCAGTCTGCCTGTGGATGTCTACAGAAGTGACCTGTTGGCTCTGGAGAGATGGTGAGAAATGAAGACCTCCTAGAATCCATCGTCTCTTTCCGATAGGGAGACAGGCCAGAAGGGGGCTCTGGGTGAGTGTGCAGCTCTCTGTACTAGCTTCACTGGGGATCCAGCCTGCCTTTCCAGAGCCCTTATTTTTAGGATGCTAGTCAAATCTAATATACGTAACAGTGTAGTCCCCAGTGCCTACAGGATACACGAGTTTCAGGGGCCTCTGACCTCCTTGGCAGGGTAGGAAGTCGCGGTAGCCACTGGTTCCAGGGAGGTGCGGCAAGTCAGCCTCACCCTGGGCCTTGCCAGCACAGGCTCATAGTGTCCACTCTAAATCTGAGCTCCCAGACTTCTTCTGAGCTTCCTCACTATGGCATGGCTGTGGCTGAGCATTTGTTGGCAGCCTGCCTGTCCCCCCCCCCCCCACGGTCCTGAATTTGCATTACTTTTTCCGCTTGTGAGATTGAGGCAGGCTTTGCCTTCCTGGAAAATGCCATATTTTTAAAATTAATTTTATTGAGAAAGAAATGTCATTGAGTTTCAAAATAGGTCAGTAGGACAGTTACAATAATTAATATATTGACTTGTCTTCATAGCGGTTATTCGTAGAACAAGATGCAGACATGATATCTTGTCCAAACACTATCAGTACAAATCTTTCTTCTCACCGAATTAAGAGAAAGTAGCTGTATATCTATCCTAACTATTTTGTATATACAGATACAAAATGGCCCTTTATTTATATATCCTTTTCTGTTTAATTTTGTCAGAGATGGGTATTCCCTTGCCACTTAGCTATTGCAAGTACATGAATTCAGCAAAATAATCCATTATAGTCCAGTAGTCCACAATAGTAATGGGTTATCCATATCTTAACCTCTTGGTTAAGACCAAGAGGAAAGTGATCAACAATGTATAGTGCACCCAAGGAGAGTCACCTAGAGAGAAAACATGCTCTCAGGCTTTCACAGAGAATGAATTGGTCAAGCAATGGCTGTGACTCATCCACGTGGCTGACACTGACAAAGGATCTACAAACTGCGGTAGAGGGTTTCAGGCTAAATCCTGAGGGCATCTGACTGACCTTTTCAGATAAAAGTTACATTTCTCACTATATAGGTCTTGCTTTGTCTTGGTCTTAACCATCCAGCAGAAAATGCCATATTTTGGTACTTAAAAAAGTTACCTTTTACCAGAAGCCAAAGCTCCTAAAGGAGAAGACCTCATGTAGAGTCTCAGTGGGGTCCTGAAAGGTAGGGACACACACAGTATCTTAAATCTGGGGGGATAAAGTGTGCAGAAAAGTACTGGGGGAAGAATCCATGGATCAATTGTTCTTATTTCACGTCTTGCTTAATTCATCCCCTTCATTGTTCCTTGTGTCTCTTTGTGTAACTTCTGTCTGAAGACAAACTCAGAGAGTCTTGTGAAGGAAGTCGCTGTGTGTTTACTCAGGTGCATATGGGGGTGTGCAGTGTAACTGTGTTGCAATTGTAATGCTTACTCCACTGTAATAGGAAGGTCACATGCATAAGCCTACTAAAAACAGTAAGGTATAAAACACTTTCTTTGATAGAAATGTACAGTCAATAATTATCAATTATTTAACTGACAGGAAATTATCCCTTGAAAATGATGTGAAAGAACGGGTTAAAGTATTTGGTAAATGCAAAGTTACTAGTTTTGAACCACAATTGTGAAGAAGTTCATTTAAGTCATTTAATTTTTTATTTCCCTCTCTACGTGTTCCTACCTGACAACTGGGGAACTTTTACTTGCAGTTAATTGGAAAGCGTGTCTCAGGTCCGCAGACCTTGTCCAGTCCCAGGACCCTGACTTCAGAGTTCTCCGGGATGGGTCCGTGTACACTACCAGGTCTGTGGTGCTGCCTGACGGGAAAAGAGCATTCACCGTCTGGCTTTCCAATATGGAGACAGAGACGCAGAAAGAGCTGACTGTGGTCCTGGAACATCAGAAGAAGGTATTCAGAGTTTCCTGAGTATTTTCAGGCATTTTTTTCATTCTCTTTGTAAAAATGACAGAGAGGATCAAAGGATCCTTGTGGATGGACTCTTCCTCCCTTCCCTTTCCCTCCTGCATTTTCTTCCCCTTTCTTCTCTTCATCTTCCCATTTTTATCTCTTTCTTCCTTGCTTGCTCTCTTTTTAAGTGCCAGTGAAACATTTGCTTTGGTTTTGTTCTCTGAAATTCTGATGACATCTCCTACAAGAAGGTATTTTCCATTTCTGAATTCTGGCTAATGGCTTTTGTGTGCTGGAGTCATGTGGCAGCTTTTCTTTAATGTTTAGGACTTTTCCCATTAGTGTAAGCTGTTGGTTATGAGTAAAGCAGTGAGGAGAGCAGTCACACAATGTTAAGTGGGTTAGCTTGGATTATACCTGATCTATGTTATCTGTATTGATGATAAAGCTAATTTAAAATGACTACTTAACATTTTTATTCAGTATTTGATAAAGTTATCTCTTGTCACCAAATCAGATTTCTTCCTTGAAACAAAATGGCCATCACTAAAAAAGTCTGACAGAACTTTTTGTAGTGACAGAAATGTTCTGTATCCTGCACTGTTTTGTATGGTGGCCCAGTACAAATGTTACTGAATACTTGGCTTGTGGCTAGTACAACTGAAAGTTAGAACTTTTCGTTTCATTTAATTATAGTGAACATAAATAATTGTATGGTTAGTGGTGCCTGGTGGCTACCATGTTGCATAATGCAGGTAAATCAGCCTATGAAGGACTTGCATTTGCTTTTTCTGGTTCACCTGAGAGTAAGAGGGTTTAGCAGACAGAGAGGTAAATGCATGGTAGAGGTTATTTTAGAGAGAATATATTCTCTATCTCTGTGTGGAGCAGAGCAAGAAGAACTAAGAGTATAGGGATGATTTTCCTAACCTGAAAATATGGTCAGTGTTGAAGGCATACAAAAGAAAATCCTCTAATTTTATGAGATGTTTAAAATCCTTTCTACCTCTCCAAACCCAAAAGGCTTCATCAACCAGTTTCAGTGTCAGCGTGGGAAGTTCCTGAGACTGAGCTGTTGGAGCGATGCTAGCTGCCCACTATTTTACAACAAAGCAGGCTGTGGTGTTTTTATTTACTTTTTGTTTCTCTGAATCCAGATACTGAAGAAAAGGTCTGCCAAAGAAGCTGTTCTCAGGAGATCCAAGAGGCGATGGGCTCCTATTCCTTGTTCAATGCAAGAGAATTCCTTGGGCCCCTTCCCTTTGTTTCTTCAACAAGTAAGTTTCCATTCCTTCTGAAGAGTGTCCTTTAATTCCCAGAGTATGCTTTTCTCTGGTTAAGTATTTGCAAAACAAAACCTTATTGAAGGTTGTGGTGAAGTGCGAAGAAGACTAAAATGAGAAAAAGAAAATGACTAAGATACTGTGATGGTTTGTGTCTAGTTGTCCCCCCAAATCCTGGTGTAGTCACTGGGATAGCTTCTAGAGTTTGTGATTAATTCATGATCAAAGGCTGGGATTATGGTTGTGAGTGCTACCCCAGCCCTGAGGAGGGTAGTCTGTATTACAATGTAAGGAAAGAAGCACAGCTACTGCCCCTCCCTTTGCTCTTTTCTGTTTTCTGCTGCTGTAAGTGGCTGCCCTCTGTCATGGGCCGCTCTGCCTTGGAGCCAGCTGAGTATGGGCTGAAACCTCCACCAACTAAATAAACTTGTCCTCCCTTAATTTTGAGTGCCAGGTATTTTGTCCCACCAACAAGAGAAGAGTAGCTGAGACAGATAGCAATGATATAAGAGTAGACTCTCCAGCCACTGAAAAGTTTTTCTTTCGTTTTGCACAGTTTTTGAGCACCTATTGTATTCTATGATATATGTTTCTTAGGTACTAAAGATGGAAATAAACTTAGGCCTAGCCCCTGTGTGGTTCATTGGCTTAGTGAAGGAAACATGAGTGGACAAATGATGGCAGTGCTTAGTGAACGGGGCTATGAGAGGGTCATCCTTGGGTTTGCTTTATTCCTCTGAAATGTTTAGTACAGTGGATACTGTTTAATATTGATGATGGGGTCTCTGTGTTGCTTGTTTGGTATTCTTTTCAGTACTACTAGGCCCTTGTTATTGTTTCATAAACATTATGAAATTATGAAACATTATGTATTATGTCTTATACACTACAGGGGCATGTTAAGAAATGACTTCTGGTTATCACATTTGCACTGATCACACATAATTTTAGCCGTTACAGTTGCTTAATCAGTTACTGCCTCTCAGCATTCATTGCTTTGGCTTATGCATGTTTGACATATTAAACTTTTCCCTCTTTCGTGAATATCTTCCTTGGTTGGTTTCTAGGAAACTATTTGTTTAGTTCTCCATTTTCTTCCTTGTCACATATTTTATTTTTTGTCTTTCTTCTCCAGTCTCTAAACTTTGGGAAATACTGAGCTCAGTCACTGAACCTTGTTTATTACTCATTTATGTGTACTACTCATTAATCTTAACCTTTCTGATTATCTAAGAAGATTTTTCTTCTGGATATTTGCGATATCTTCATTCCAACCCAAACTTCTTAATTTCAGACTTAGATACACAGATCAAATGCTGTTTTTCTTCTAAACGATGCCCTTCCATCTCAGCAGCTCTTAATTTCTTCTAGCTATTTGGACATTTGTGTGTTTCTTCAAGCTTTGTTAGTGCAGACAATAGTTCTCTCCATGTAGGTAACTGATAGGGATTTATTACAGCATATCAAATAGATTACAGAGTTATTGGAAAGGCTGAAAAACTTGTAGGAACAAATTGCAGAGTGGCTGCATCACAGAACCCACAACCAAGGGACGTAGTGCATTCACCATAGTAGACACTGATGCCCAGTCAAAGTGCCACTACCTCAGAGAGGAAAACACTGCAGTAAGAGACTGCTCCTCCTCATGCAACTCTGCATCAGCTTTTCTATTGTTCCAGCCAGTTGTAGCACAAACACTGACCCAGTCTTTATCTCTCATCACCTACAAAGCTGGTGAGTAACTATTACAGCTTTTGCTGCTACCCCAACCCAGTCCAACCCAACCCAACCCAACCCAACCCAATCCAACCCAACCCAGCCCAACCCAACCCAATCCAAGCTGGCCCAACCCAACTCAAAACCAGAGAAAAGAAAGAAAAGGAACAAATGCCAGCAAAAGAGAAAATCTTCCACATGAGACATTTGTCTGACTTATGATTTCTAAATCTTGTGTAAGCACATTTGACTGTCTATATACATATTTTGAACTCTGGTCTCAAGAGATCTTGTACACATAATAGGAAATAGGCAGGAAGACCTTTTAGAGATGGGAAGAGATCTAAGGATGGGATGAACAAGGAAGAAGGGGGAAGTGAAATAAAAAGGATCAAGATATGATATGTATATGCACTAATTCCCTATGGTAAATATATTAATTATGTATTGCAATCACATACTCGTGAAAACCAGAGAATATTCTGGAACATTTTGCATTTTGGGCTTGGTTTTGTTTGAGTCATTCTGGCATGAGTATGTAGCCCCACTGGCCATGTCCGTTTATTCTCACAGTTAAGCTTTGCATTTCGAATTACTACAGGACATTAAAATATCTATGTTTTACTAAGATCCCAAGAAACAATGGTTTAGGTGAGACACTCGCTCATTGCTCTTCTGTGCAAGTGAGGTGCGATAACAAGTTTTAATATGAAAAAGACATGAGGCATGAGGCGTTTCATTTTTAGTTTTGCTGCCACTGTTCTGACTTACCACAGCGTTCAAAAGGGCGAACATACTCCTTTGTTTTCTGGACCACAGCCTGGATTTTGTTCAGCTGCTTATTTCTATGTATATGGTTTATGCTTGTCATTATTGCTTATAGCACTTTTGTTCACTGCCTACCTTCTGGATTTTTAATGAAATCATAACTTATTTTGAGGGACACTGAAAGATACTTTTCTTCAGGCATCTTTTTAGTCAGCTACACATTCTAATATCAAAGAAGAAGCACAGGTGCAGGGCTATGTGAGGACCCTTCAGGGTAGCATCGTGCTTGACCTCTGTTTTTCTCACACATCCAAGTACTAGCAAAGCCTTCGGCTGAATCTCTTAAGTTGTATCCAGAATCTATGCCACTCACTTCTCTGCATGTTACAGGTTTGTCTAGGGTGTTACCATCTCTCCGCTCTTTGTTTGTAGTCAGTTTCTAAAGAGTCTCCTTGCTTTTTTCTTTACTCAACAAAATCTGTGTGAATAAATTGCAAGTCTTGTCCTTTTAAAACTTGTGAGTATTGCTTTTTTAAAATATAAAGAAGTATTACCTCTTTGAAATATATGCAAAATACATAAATCTTTTAAAAGTCAGCCTATATAATGAAAAAAAACTTATAAACCGTATATCTGGTAAGGAGTTAATGTTCAAAACAACAAAGAACTTGCCTAACTCGCTAGCAATAAATAACTAACCAGCTGAATGGATTGGCAAGGGAGCTTAATAGTAGACAGTTTCCCAAAGAAAACAAGCAAGTGGCCAACAGGTACATGAAAAGATGTGTGACCTCACTAACCATTAGAAGCAAAAGCCACAGTGAGATGGATCGTTCCATGCCTGTTAGGAAGGCTAGTAGCCAGAAAGACCAGACACAGTGTTGGCGAAGATGCGAAAGAAAGGGGGGCTTGTACACTGCTGGTGGGAGCCCGGGTACACTTGTATCGATTGGAAGACGGTAGAAATCCTCAAGAACAATTAAGAGTAGAACTACTGTACAATACAGCAGTTTTGCATCTGGATATGCAGACATTACTCTTTGAATGACCAAGTTACAGTCCCGCAAGCTAGGTTGTTAACTGAGCTGGTCACTAAATGAGGATTTTTGTTTACATTATAATATTCAGAACAAAGAAATGGTCAAAGGAAATTCCCAGCTTAATGGCTTTGCTTTTACTTGGATGACCCTCACATGTAGTACTGTACCATGTAATAGAACATAAAACTGTAATACAATACAGTATAATCAGTAAAAATCACCGTATTGGACTGCAGAAGCCACCATAAGCGAACACTGTCTATAAGGCCAGATGTGGGCTGTAAGACCCAGTGATGGGCCCTAAGTTCCAACAGCACATGTTGGTCTTAAATCTGAATAGCCCTTATGTGGGTGCTTAAGTGAGGAATGTCTGTGTATTCAAAGGAAATTAAGGTCATCACAGGCATATCTGTACACCTACTGTATTGCAATACTCCTCATAATGCTTAAGAAGCAGAAAGTACTGATGTGTCCATTGGTAGATAAATACTTAAAGTCAGTCTTCCTCTCTCTTCTATATTGCTCACCTCTCTATCTCACACAAATACACACACACACACACACACACACACACATTCTAATAAGAATTCTTGTCATTTTTTACAACATGGATAAAGCTGGAGAGCTTTACAATGAGTGAAATAAATTATACACAGAGATAAATAATGTATAATATCACTTATCTGTGAAATCTAAATAGTTTAACTATGAAACAATAAAATTGTTGCTACCAGTCCTTAAGAGTCTGAGGAAAGAGGAGATGTTAACCAAATGACACAAATTTTTAGTTTTAAAATGAATAGTGGCTAGAAATCTAATGTATGATGACTGTTTATAAATTGACTTGCTTAGGATATTTGATACATGGTGTATAAGGGTCAGCCAAATAGCTCAGTGGATTAAAGCACTTGCAAGAAGGCACAGGGCCTGGGAGTTCAATCCCTGGGCCTGCCACGCTGGCTGTGCCCTGGGGGCTGCATTGAAATAGCAATCGAGACTGATTGTTGTTGCACACACCTGTAACCCCAACTCTGGGGAGGCTGTGAACAGGTGGATCGCTACAAGTTTGTTCTAGTAGTGAGACACTGAACACCCTGTATTTAAAATACAGAAAAAAATTATTTAAAAAATACATGGTGCATAAATATACACAGATGAGGTATATGTATGCATAAGATCATTATTTTGAGTGCATACAATATTTCTTTGTATATACTCAATTATATAGTTTTAAATGAGAAATGACAAGTGATGTTGCTCTTATCTAAATTCTTTTTTTCTTTTTTTAAAGAGTCCTTTTCCTTTTAAAAATAAAAAACTGTGAATTTTTAAAAAAAACCAGCATTTTCCTTGAATTGGATTTTAACATTATTATGTATACATTTTCTTCCTAGGTGCAGTCTGATGCAGCCCAGAACTATACTGTCTTCTACTCGATAAGTGGGCGTGGTGTTGATCAAGAACCTTTGAATTTGTTTTTCATAGACAGAGACACTGGAAATCTGTATTGTACCCGGCCAGTGGATCGTGAGGAATATGATGTTTTTGATGTAAGAGTTTTGTTGATAAAAGTGACTTTATAATATTAAACTCTTTTCATCTATTTTCTGTCTTCCTGCACTTTATTCTTCGAGGATATCTTAAATTCAGTGAGCAGATGTTCAGCTCAGTGTGGTCATTTCATGCTGGAGAGGAGAGCATTCTGTCAGCGTGTATATTGCTTTTGATTCATCAGCCTTTCAGTGGGGAAATAGTAGAGCATCTTCTCTCCCTTTTGCTGGCATCTGATGTTAATTGAGGGTGCCTTTGCCTGTTTTGCAGCTGATTGCCTATGCGTCCACTGCTGATGGGTACTCAGCAGATTTACCTCTTCCACTGCCCATCAAAGTAGAGGATGAAAACGACAACCATCCTGTTTTCACAGAAGCAATTTATAATTTTGAAGTTCCAGAAAGTAGTAGACTTGGTAAGGCTATTTATACATTAAATGCATTTGTGTATATATTTTGAGCCATTAGTATTTTTATACTCATGGCTAAGTCCTGCTGAGATAATAGCAGCCTCGTATCCCCTTATCAGCAAACATGTACTCCCATCCATTCTTGTCAACCTGTACTCTCTGGGATATGAGGGGATTTTTGGCTTTGTCAATGTGATACTAACTAACTGTGGTGGCAGGTAACAGGCATTGAAGCTTTGTACTCTCCTCTGTTCATATAGTTTATTTTGTTTTCTCTTATGTGCATTTATCATTCATCTCACCTCCGAGAAATAACCTCTTGGGTCAAAGATCAATAATAGGATTAAGTAGTGCAGGTATTTTAATGAAGTTTTACTTAGACAAGTATCTATCCAGTGGTACCCACTGAGGGTACGGATCTGTTTTACCTTCTTTTTCCTATTGTGTCTTCTTGTAAAACTGTCACTTCACTGTGCGTTTAGAATAAGTGCTAGATAGCTTTAGAGAAAAGTATGCCACTCCTAAACACTTCTTCTCCCATGTGGAAAACCAAAGCATGTCAGTTTCCTTGGGTCTGGAATGTGGCATTTGCGATGCCTTCTGAGACTTGTAACATGCAGATTAAGTACCGGCAATGAAGAGGATAGACTGTAGGCTCAGTCTGAGTTGGGCACTGTCCTATTAAGGTTTCTAGGAGCTACCTACGTATTCACTGCATTTTTATATCTACTTCTCCTGCCTGCATTTCACTTTGATACCTTGATGGTGCCAGTATTAACCTCTTTATAGATCTGAAAAAGAGAAGTGATTGGCATGGAGTGTAGAAAACCTGCTCTTTTAAACCTGCTTAGGCAGATGCAGCAGCCAGAGTTCAATCCCTCGTGTGCCGTGCTGGCCCTGCCCCTGGGACACACTGAGACAGTGATCGAGACTGGACATAATCCCAGCACTTGGGAGGCTGAAAACGGGAGACTCACAAGGAGTCCGATCCTATAGTGAGATCCTATAAAACAAAAAGAACTGAAAGGACTGGGGAGGTAGCTCAGCGGTATAAGCACCTTCCTGGAAGGCACAAGGTCCTGAGTTTGATCCCTAGTACTACCCAAAAAAAAAGAAAGAAAGAAAGAAAAAAAGAAAGAAAACCTACTCTTATGCAGGTTCTCTTATTGATTCACTATGACAACTGAGGGAAGTCACTGAGTTTTCTCAGTGTAAAATGAATTAATTACAATTATGACCTATACAGTTGTTAGATTCATAATTCTATGTCTCTGTTTCAGTGTTCCTTTTTCAACAATGGGTGACTGGTCCCAGAGTTTTCTTGAGGATGCTGTTTTATCGGTCCTGCTAGGCAAGAATCAAGGGCAAACTCACTGATGCCCCCTTGGGCCCTGGGGACTGGAAGCGCAGTACATCCACAGCTTCCAGCCCTTGAAGGCTGCAATGCTAAGCAGCTCAAGGGCAGCAAATCAAATCAGAACATAGCTAAAGTAAAAAGGAAGGAAAGGAAACGGAGAAGAGCCTAGAAAGGACAAATAAAGACTGAACCATGAAAAGTCTGCTTGGCTGCCTATGCAATTATATTCCAAACTGGTCCCGACCTAGCTATTAATCAAAAATCCAACTTAAAAAGAATTCTGAATTTCTTATCCTTTAAGCTGGATTTATTATTGCAGTTTGTGGGGAACATATATTGGGGTCATTTGCAATTGTTGTTAATCCCTTATTTTTAATGATTAACCATTAAACTGGACAAAGTGCAAGTATACTTCGAGTCTTAGCAGCAAAGTGTTCTGTCTTACACATTTAGGGCATCTTCAGCAAGTCTATCTAAAGATGTAATCTCTCTGCTAAGGAATGCAGGCTCTCCGCCATCATCACTGAAATTTGCAAATTTGTACCTTGCATTTCTGGACATTAACCTTTTATTTTATTTTTTTTAAATGGATAGGAACCACAGTGGGCGTGGTTTGTGCCACTGACAGGGATGAGCCAGACACCATGCACACTCGCTTGAAGTACAGCATTTTGGAGCAGACACCGGGGTCCCCCGGGCTCTTTTCCGTGCATCCCAGTACGGGAGTCATCACCACGGTCTCTCACTACCTGGACAGAGAGGTGACTTTCACTCGGGGACGCGTCGTGTGGGGGCTGAGCTTCCACGGCCTAGTGGTCTATGATTTGCTATCTTATGGATGAAAAACTTCTTCTTTTACATAAAGCATAACACAATAGGAGTTCATGGCAATTTTTCCTCTTTTTTTTTTTTTTTTAGCATTATTTCTATTTTATATCAGAGGAGCCATAAAGACTAGAAATACAGTGCAGTGTCTCGAAAGGGGGAGAAAAGTATTTCTTATGAAAATGATTATTACTGCTATATATTATTTTATTTCATTTCGTGCATGTGGCTGGTTGGCTCCTAAAAACATACTCAATGTAATAGTTGTGGGATGTATATTTGAGAACAACATAAGGTAATGAAAACAGAAGAAGTACAGTGGTTAATTTAAGTAAAGAGAAACACAGCAGTGTCAGTCTTGAAGTTTGGGGAAATGCGGGAGTGAGACAGTGTGAAGTACATCCACAGCTTCCAACCCACGAAGGCTGCGATGCTAAGCTGCGCCAGGGCAGCGAATCGAATCAGAACAATAGGAAAGGGAGACCAAGTAAAATGTAGGCAGAAGGAAGAGTAAAGGGCAACAGGGTGCAGAAGAAAAGGTGGCAGAAGAAAAGTGGAGAAGCAGAGCAGCCACTGTGGTGGCGTTCACGCACTAATGACTGATTTTTGCCGTCAGGACACCATGACCGGAAGTCCACAGTGACTTTCTCTGCCAGATCCAGCAGTTACCTCTCTTTGTCGGCACTTAGGGAAACACTTCTTTCTCTTAGATTTCTGGTCCTTTTCTGTTTCTCTGCTCTGCCAAGCAGGCACTTACGCCGCTGACCTGTCTCCCTGGCCCTCCAATCTACATTATTGACTGACGTAGATGACTCAGTTTCTTACCTCCAAATTAACTTTATTACAATGCTTCAGTGCGTCGTCATCTTTTGGTGAGGATCTGCTTCATCTTTTTCCTGTGCTTGAAATGCTGCTCTTCCATGTGTCCTCAGCGTTTCTTACCTTCACCTGCCTGTCCGACTCTTGCCATGATTTCAGTCGCTGTGTACATACTAATGACTTCTAGCCTGGTATTTCGGGCCATGATCTCTCCTTTATGTGTATCTCCTCTTTCTGCCTGCTCTGGTACGTCTAAAACACTTTCCTGGCATTTCTGTTGGATATGTGAAATTCAACTGTGAGAAATAAAACTTACATTTTCTCTCCTCCGTGGCACCTTATGTAGCACTCTTGTCCTCAGAAGATCCTCTCTTCCCACTCCCAAAGAATTTTCTGTCGCCCTTTCTGTCTGTCCTCTTTGGTTCTACCTCAGGTACAAATCCCCGTCATAAAGTGTTGTAGGATCTCGGTAAGTGGTTAGTTAAATTATTCTCAATCTCTTCAAGAATATGTTCTCTAAAATTCCAATATTCTTTTGTATTTCCCTATGCCTGACTCCCATAATTTTATTCGTATTAGCTATTAAGGCATAATTCTTTTCAGAACATCTCTTTGTGACTTAGCCACTGTCTACCACTGTGGCTCTGTCCTTCTCTGCCAAGTTCCTGGAGTATATGCCTATTGGGAAATCCCATAAAAGCTTGTGCTCACACAGACATAAGAGTGTGAAGTTAGGGTTTCACTTATGAATCTAAGCAAGTGTCCAAAGTTAATGAAATATTTCTTGTGTCTTCAGGTTGTCGATAGATATACGCTGATAATGAAAGTCCAAGACATGGATGGTCAGTTTTTTGGCTTGGTGGCAACATCAACTTGTATTATAACAGTAAAAGACTCAAATGACAACGCTCCGACGTTTAGACAAAATGCTGTGAGTATGCAGTGTCAGAATCAGTCCCTGTCATATCTATTTTTATGCATTTCTCAATCTGGATTAATGCAATATTTATTATAATTTAAAAATCTATGTTTGTGTAATACATAAATCTCCTTCTTTCTGAAGTATTTGTGATTGAACTCAGGGCCTTGCACTGGGCTACCTCTGCAACCCTTTATTTCCTTTATTTATTTATTTTTTGCTTTTATGTATTTGGTACAGGGTCTCACTATGCAGTTTGGACTCATAGTGATCCGCCTGTTTTCAGCCTCCCCAGTGCTGGGATTGCAGGTGTGTGTCATCACGCCTGTCTCTTCGTCCCCCAGCTCAGAGCGTCCGCGGATGGGGATGGCAAGGGGTGTGATGCTGGGGGGTCGAACCCTGGTCCCAGCATTTTCCCTTTAATTTTGAGACAAGGTCTTGTTAACTGGCCAGGTTGCCCAGGCTGGGCTCAAACTTGAGATCCTCCTGCTTCAGTCTCTCAGAGTGCAGGGGTCACAGACATGCTCCATTAGAACTTGCTATATCCTTTTCATTTGTTCATAGTAGTATTTCTATTATCTATGCTTCTTTAAAGGTGAATAACAATAGAGTCTTCACCAGTACAGAAGTGCTTTCATTTAAAAGATAGCAATGCATGAGTCAGGCACACCTGTGCATGCCTGTGATTTCAATGCTCTGGAGGGCTGAGGCAGAATGATAATGTGGTTCCAGCTAACTCTGGATAGCTTAGTGGCACCTTGTCTCAAAATAAAAAATAAAAAAGGGATGCAGTTCAGTTTGAATACCCTGGCTTCAATCAGCAGTGCTACAAATCATAACATTTAATAAAACAATACTACTTTTGATTCATGATTTTAAAATAGCCTATGTGGACACTGCAAGACCAAGTATTTTTGGAGTGAAAGAAGGATTTTACTTTGTTTAAAAAAGTTTTCTTATGAAGGCAATTATTAATGAATTCTTTTTCTTTCAGTATGAAACATCAGTGGAGGAAAATACATATAATGTGGAAATCTTACGAATTCCTATAGAAGATAAAGATTTAATGAACACCGCCAACTGGAGGGCCAATTTTACTATTTTAAAGGGAAATGAAAATGGCTATTTCAAAATTAGTACAGACCAAGCGACTAACGAAGGTATTCTGTGTGTTGTGAAGGTAAGAATGAATCGCTAATAGTTTTAGCAACTTAACATTTTCATCAACTAGTGATTTAATGACTTAATTTCAGATCATTCATACTACAAGTCGACAGAATGTAAAACTATCGACTCTGTTTCCATCTAATGCCCATCTATAATTTTGTGTGTTCCTAATCTTCTAGGGATGCTTCAACATTCTTTTCTTCCCCCTAATATTCTTTCTTACAAGGATCCCCATATCTCTATCGGCAGCTTATTCCATAAAGAGAGTTCTGATTCTTAGGGGTTCTTATTTCTGCTGCGTGCAGGTTATTCATCTTGTATTCCATATCTTTGGCTGTACTGCTCTTTCAAATGGATACTGTTTTTATTTAAATTATCTTGTGTCCATTTGAGACTAGGATGTATTCCAAATCCCTTTAATCCTTACATAATATATTTGACGATGCCACAGTTTTCTCATTCTCTCTAGCATATGTGCTTAGTTATATCTGTTTCTTCTATAGGCAGTTTTGAGGATGAAGCAATATTTCATCAGACAGCAGTGCATAAAACCATTTATTTTTTTCTGTTCTGTATACTAAATATTTACATCTTAGGCTTCAGGTTATGAGGAAGGATAGGGTTTTAGACTTCATTTTATTCTACCTTTATAACCCAGAGCAAAAAATAATATTGTCCCATGGGCATGTAGTGATCATTCCTGGAATAAAAGGGAACTACCTGTCAATATAACATAGTAGCACCTTTGGTATGTAGGCTTCTCTATGTGTAATTGTTCCCTTTGTAAGAATTTTTAGGGATTAAATACTAAGGCTTTTCACATTCTATTTAGATGTTCAGAGGCCAATATGTAAAACTTCTACCTATTTCAGTATTCTATAATGAGATCTGCTTGACTTGTACATTAAAAACTATCTATTGGAGGAGGAAGAGAAAGAAAAGGAGGAGAAGGAGAGGGGCAGAAGCAGGGGGAGAGGGAGCTGCATTACTGAGAGTTAGAGGAAAGAGAATAGCACTGGTTGTCTTCCCTCTTTATTGGTGCATCTTCATTCTAACTGTCCAGAAAATCATACCCATGATATAGACTTCAGCATAGATAGATTTAGAAGAGTAGATCCAGGAAGCCAGAGTAAAAATGGGGAATTAAGACCAAGGAGGATGAACAGCCGAATGTGTGTGCAGTACTGGCTGTCCAGGCATCCCAAGGACCACACAGCATTAGCTTGTCCGGGATGGCTCCTTGGGCGGGTTGATCTGTCAGCTTCCATTCTTGGTCCCTGTGCTGCATGGCCTGGGGATTAGTGCCCTTGCTCTTGTGGGCTGGCAACCCTGTTGAAGACCTCTGTAGCTTCGGAGGTGTCTCAGTTACTCTTCTGTCATTGCTGGGGCAAAATACCCCACATCCACAGTTAAGGAAGGAAAGCTTTATTTAGCTCACAGTTGGTGGAGGTTTCAGTCTATACTGGGCTGGCCCCAAGGCAGCATGGTGTGTGGCAAAGGGCAGCAGTTCAAGGTGGCAGAAAACAGCAAAAAGCAAAGGGAGGAGCAGCAGAGCTGTGGCTGCTAGCAAGGCTGTCTCCCTCCCTTACATTTGTATGCAGGTTACCTGTCCCAGGGCAGGTGTAGCACTCACACCCATAATCCCAGCAATTAATCACAAACTCTAGAAGCTACCACAATGGCTGTATGAGGCTTTCGGGGGAAAATGGACACAAACAATCACAGAAGAAAACTGAATCTGGAGAGCTGAATCTTGGGACAATGCTCAGACCATACGCTTTCCTGCCTTCTGTCTGGTTCAGTGTAACTGATTTACATGTCAAAGATATAAAAATACAAACTTTTTCTCCCTGGAGGAGCTAATGCTCTTAGGGTATTGGAAGTGGAGATTCAGGTTGGAGCGTGAGGGTGGGTGCTGTAGCTGACTTGCTGTTAGGCTGTTGCATAGAGGCGGTGCATCCGTGGGGTGTGAGTGAAAGCCTGCATCTCCCCCTGATCTCTCCCTTCTCTGCTGTGCCTCCCGTTCCTCATGACGCGAGTATCTCCCTCTGCTCTGGTCCCTCCACCAGGCCATTTCTGCCTTGGAATCAGCAACCATTTGCTAAAAATATGGGCCAATTCAAATCTGTCCTTGAAGTTGTGGCTATCTGGTATGTGTCCTGGTATAAGTTCAAAGCCAAGTCATGCAGTGAAAAGTCCCACTTTCAGGCTCGTCTTTGAAGCACTCAATTCTTTTGGGAAGAATCAATAAATGTTATCATTTTCTCATTTCCAAGGTATTTCATGTATGTGAAAATGTGTTTAAGTAATTTTTACCATGTTTTTTTTGAACATATGTATTTTCTTCATTTAACATATCTCCAAGATTATCACATTTATATTTGCAATATTTTATGGTGTGGACCTATCATTAACCTGTGAATATTTGTGGAAATTTAGATTCTACTATTAGGTGGTCTAGAGCATTATACCTCACCTAATAGTTTATCTCTGAGGTCATTGCATATTAGATGTAAAAACTTTTCTCATTTCTATAGCTATGTAGTATAATATTCATGATCTGTATATCAAATATTTTTAATACTGGAAATTTAGGGCATATCAATAAAAATTCTACTTTTGTGAAAAATTTAACCTTCCATATATGTTAAAATGATTAACCATGTAAATGCAACATTTTACAGTTTGTAACTTAACTCTATGATAAATTCCTAGAAGGAATTGCTTAGTCAAGGACGTGACTATTTTGATGCGATAGATTTATATTTTAATGTTCGTTCCTGCTGAGTATTTTCTAATTTGTGCCTAAGATTTCCATCCATATCCACAAATGAGACTTGTCTATTGTTTTGTTTTTGTATGATGCTATCAAATTTCACTATCAATGTTATACTTGCTTTATAAAAATAATTTATTTTCCTTCATCTGTTTGTGTTCAGAGACAGTATTCAAATACTCTATCATTGAATTAAAAGATTTCTTTGATCTTTGCAGCACTTCTTGGTGGTTATTACTGTTATTCCTTGCCATCCCTGGTTGAAAAAGCTGAGTGAAAATGATGTAATATGTCCAGTTCAAATGCCTAAGATGGTGCCTCAGCCTCCTGCACCCTCCACACGAGCTCAGGCAGTCAACCCTCTTAAGTATCCACGGCAGACAGTTCTGGTCATGCAGCCAACGGACAGACACCACCTGGCTGGCATGTGCTGCTACTAAATCCCCATGCTGTTCTTCTTGCTTGGTGTCCTTGGTTTCCCTGTTTCTTTTCCAAAACTATTGGCCTATTTGGTGGATAAAGCAATGACTTTGTTGGCACAAGGGCATCTTCTCTTATTAGTACTTTAATTTCTACTTTTTGGAGATTATCGTTATCCTCTCTGAGTCATTCATAGTATTTGTAAAGGTTTTGATTGATACATCTTATGTTTACCACGTCATATCTCCCTTCCCATAATTCATGACAAGTCTTAGAAAACCAGGTGGTAGCTCAGTGGCATAAGCTCCTGTCTGGCAAGTGCAAGGTCTTGACTTGATGCCAAGGATATATTATTAAGTACTATGTTAAATTGCTTCACTTAGCCATGTGACCTTGGAAAATTGGCCTCTGTATTACCTGCAAAATGGGAATACTTTCTTTTGGCTCCCTAATTGCTCTTCAGTTATAATAAAAATAAAAGCACTTGGTAAGCCATTGCTTTATTTTTAGAAAGTTGAACCACGTTTGTGGGACTAGTATTGCACTTTCCCATAAAGGATTAAGTTTTCTGTAGCTGTAGAGTGAGATGACTGGGCCTTTAGCTGAGTCCTGGATACTCTCTGCGTCTCAGTCTTTGGTCACACTGCGGTGCCTGCAGACCCGAGAGGGGCTGCTGTCCCTGGCCATTGCTAGTGTGGAGACCCTCATTCCCACCTCCTGATGGTGCATCTTCCAGGGAATGGTCAACTTCTCAGTCAGGTGTGGGGAAGGTTGAGCAGTGTTTTCAAGGGAATGAAACAAGAACGGACTTTGAAGTGAAAAATAATTTACATGCATTCATCAGTCATTCGTATTTCATTCTATCAGATTTCTGATCTTTCAGAGTTTTAATCATCTTAGACAATATATACCTTAATTAGTCCTGAAAAACTGCGCAGAGAAGCTAATCCTCCATTCGGCTGACCTGGACCTCATACCTGGGTCTCCTCCAGGGCCACAGCTGGGCCCTGCATTTCCATCTGGTCAACACTTGGCTCTCTTGTCTTCACGGCTGCACCAGCACCAGCATCAAATAAACAGATAGTAATATTTTTTTCTTCTTGATGTCCCAGTTTCTGGGGTCCACAGACATCTTGTGAATTTGAAATTCAGAAATTTTCTTGACTTCTTAGAGGACTCAGGAGTATTTGTATTTTGATTTGCTCATATCTGCGTGCAAGGACAGGGTTGAAGCAATTTTATTCATCCATTTTGATTTCCTTCAATATTTACCCAGTGATTGTTTTGAGAAGCAGAAGGAGAATCTGAGAAAGTGCGCTTCTATCTTACAGTATGTGGAAAGGTAGTGTTTATGGGCTTTGCTGGGTTTTCTGCCAAAGATCAAGTTATGATTAAGTATTCTGACTTCTAGTCTGCAAGGTGGGGTGACGACAGTTACCTTTACCTCACAAAGGTAGGAAGGGAAATGACGTACCTAAGTCTGTGTACCTAAGATGACTGTCATAGAGCGTGGTACTTCTGTGTCTCCTGCGTGTTTCTGCTGTGAGTTGCCTTGGATAAACTAGGAACAAAATATGATTTGCAGATTGTCAACACTGTGACTTTCTTAGTAATAGGCAGTGAGCATGGCCAAAAGTTTTACTTAAGTCATTTGTGAAGGAACCAGAGAAAAGACAAAGTTGATTCTTAAGAAAGTGAGACGCTCACGCAGGTGCTGGATAATACTTTAAAGCAGGCCTTTGGGCTGTCCGACCTGTTGGAGAGAAAATAAAATCACTGTGCTTATTCCATTTTGAAGCCCAACATCTAACATTATAGGAGCTGTGAAATGATCAGGCTGTAAGTCGTAGTAAATACAGTTGTCTTCTCATAGAGCCGGGCGACCCTCAGGTCAGACTGGTATGCATTGTCACCATGATGCAATCAATATTCCTGTGCTCAGGATGATTTTCCTTCATAAGGAGGAAATGCAAAACGTATCAGGAATTTTGTTTCCATCACTCTATAAAACCACACAGAAGGTTTTGAGGCGACTCTTGCTAATTTCTTAGTGTGAAGGATCACCTTTGTTTTTAGTAAGGAATAAAATCGTTAAGGACAAAATGCACCTGTGCCTCGTGTCAGCTTGTTCATATTGACTAAGTTCATTGCTGCATTAAATATTTAATGGGTTTTATACTGATGCTTTACATGTCCTTTATTTTAAAGCCCCTGAATTTTGAAGAAAATCGTCAAGTGGTCCTAGAAATTGGAGTGAACAATGAAGCTCCATTTACTAGAGAAGTGATCAGAGTGACATCGATGAACCGAGCCTTGGTTACTGTCCATGTGAGGGACCAGGATGAGGGCCCCGAGTGCAGCCCTGCAGCCCAATATGTGCGGATTAAGGAAAATTCAGCGGTGGGGTCAAAGATCAATGGTTATAAGGCATATGACCCTGAAAGCAAAAACAGCAATGGCCTAAGGTACCAAGAAAGATAGAACCATATAATAATGTATTTGTCATAATGGAATTATTTATTTTATAACATATTTTGATGCTGAGGCCTATGTTTTAATTTTTTTATT
Organism: Ctenomys sociabilis; assembly: GCA_004027165.1. Classification (NCBI taxonomy): domain Eukaryota; kingdom Metazoa; phylum Chordata; class Mammalia; order Rodentia; family Ctenomyidae; genus Ctenomys; species Ctenomys sociabilis. The sequence goes on from PVKA01008504.1 coordinate 69,284, forward strand.
AACAGATACAAAAAATTACTTGATCCTAAAGACTGGGTCAAAATCGATGAAACTTCTGGTTCAGTCACACTTTCCAAAATTCTGGACAGAGAGACTGCAGCTCCCCAGAATGAGTTATACAATGTCACAGTCCTGGTAATAGACAAAGGTAAATGAAAGTTTTAATTTAGAATATTGTGAATGAGTGGGGAATAAGTAGACATTAGTTTTGTGCTGCATTACTCTGGTGCTAAGTGTGCGGACCTCGTGGAAGCCACCAAGCCTCTATTCCTCCCTCTCTTGATCATCAAGGAAGACCACAGAGATTTGCCATGGAAGCCATCTCTGTTAATCTTGATTTTCTCAGCATGGAGGACCTCAAGTTGTTCTGTAGTTCTTTGGCTCAAAGAACAATAAGAAAATATTTCAATCCTATAGAAATATAGAATTTTTATAAGATATTGATCCTATTGAAATACAAGGCTAGACGAAATGGTCTGATTCGATGTTTCCAGGTCCCTTTGTGTCTCTCTTTAGTTGAGCCTTTAATTCAGCTACTTTTTATTAGATCAAAATGATTCTTTTCTTGAATTCTCTTCCTTCAAGTCACTCTGGCATGTGGGCACATGCTTCTAATTCCATTACCCTGGGAGGCTGAGGCAGAGGAATCACAATTTTTTTTTAATGTATTTGTATTTGTTATGTATTTTTTTATGTACAGGGTCTGCAGGGTATTCACGGTCTCACGGCATAGATCAGATGCATAGAGAGCCTCCTGTTTTCAACCTCCCAGGTTCTGGGATTACAAGTGCACGTCACCATGCCCTGTCTCCATTGCTGTCTCAGTGGGCCCCTGGGGGCGGGGCCAGCACAGCATGCTGGGGACCTGTGCTCTGCCTAAGCAGAGTTTAGGTGCTTTAGTCTGCTGAGCCATCTGGCCGGCCCTGGAATCATAAGATTGAATTCAGGGTGAGCAGCTTAACAACTTAGTTGTTTTTGTTTCTTTGGTTTGGTTTCTATAAAAAGAGATAAGGATGTAACCCTGAGTTCAATCCCCAGCTCTTCAACAACAACGAAGCCGTAACCTGCATTAGCTCATCATTGGTTTCATAATGAAGAAACTATAAAACAAAAATGTGACAACAACACTAACCCTGCTCCTTCCTTTTCTTAGACAGTAGATCCTGTACTGGGACACTTGCAGTGGCTATTGAGGATGTCAATGACAATGCGCCAGAAATACTCCAGGATTATGTCGTCATTTGCAAACAGAAGATGGCCTATGCTGACATTTCAGCTTTGGACCCTGACGATCCTGTCTTTGGAGCACCATTTCATTTCAGCTTGGCAAACCCATCTGCAGAAGTCAACAGAATATGGACCCTCAGCAAAGTTAATGGTAGTCAATAAAAAATGATTTATATGCTCTAAAAAAAACCAGAAAAACTAGAGAATAGATTTGTTTACATATATAAAACATAATACAAAATTGAGTTTCAGAAGGTTAGTCCTTTACATTCTGTGATGTCTGCATTTTTTGCTCAATCTCCATTGCTGCAACAACCACAAAATAGCAATTTACATTTTAACTTAAATAAAATGAAGGAAATCATAACTTTCCTGGTGGCAAAAAATCCTTGTTAAATATTGGGTAACTTATTATGATGAACTTTTTTGTCGTTTTTGATAAAGTTGTAACAATAACAGTAAAGTATAGAGAGAGCAGAAGTGCCATTTACATGTATTGCAAACGGGTCTCGACGTGAGGAGGCTGGGTGTATGGGGCAATCATATTCCTTGTCCCGGAAAGGACTGCTGCAGGATGTGGAAAGGGGTCTGCCACTGGAGCTTTCCAGGGCTGTCTTCTCTGGTAGCAGAGGATGTAGGCAAATTCTACCTTTCACCTGCACTCCAGTCCTTGGCTTTACTATGGTGACCTCCTCTTCATGCTGCTGGAATTTGGGGCATGGTGCCCCTTCTTCCCAGGCTATTTCTTTTTTCATTTGATTTTGATATTCCCTCGCAATATTGATTGAGCACCTACCATCTATCAGGAATTATTCCAGACCCTGAGGATGTATAGAGAGAGATAAATAAGACAGACACAGTCCAGCTGCTGAACCTCTGAAGTTTTCTTGAAGTACAAGGAATGACAGTGACCTTCTGATGTCTGTGTCATAGTGCTCTTCATCTCACTTACCAGCCATATACTTCCTCCTCCAACCCAGGAGTTTCTCAGGACGTTTGCAATGTTTCTATGTCCGCTACTTAGCGTGGTGCCCCGTAGATAATGCTTAAGAAGCATTTAACCCATCTTTGCATAAAAGATATGGGTGTGTGTGATGTAAAGTTAACATTGGAGACAGGAGAAAATTTGAAGAGGGCGGCGTTGAGTGATGAGGACAGTGAGAGGCTGCTGCGTTATGAGCACAGCAGGCAGCTGTGGCTCAGCTGGTGATCTTGAGGGAGAAAAGAAGCTTAAAATCTTAGCTGAGACATTCATGGCCCTGCAGGGTCCTGGTTGAACCCAGGCAGTAATTCACATTCCTCTATGGGGCTTTCAGGTCTGAGGTGCAGCATGAGTTGTTGATGTTCTTCCAGCTTAACAGCACATTTAATCAAGGCATAGAGATTCCAGATGACTTCCAGGGTGTGCGTGGTGCTGCTTTGTCATCTTATCCAGCCTATTATAAAATGTTAAGGAGGTTGTAATTGCCACTGGAAGTCAGTGGAGCTTTTGCTTAGATGGGGACAATGTCATTAAAATAAAGTAGCAGGAGTACTGGGGAAAGTTAACTATCACATTTGATAAAAACAAATGGCTATGGTGTCACTGTATCTGCTCTTTTTGGAAAGCTTTACAAGTAGCCTCGGTGATATAATTAGCTTTCCGGTCTTGAGATTACTTCCAGAAGCAGGGCTTTAATCATGGAGGATCTATTGGGTGCTTTGAAAAATTTCTTTATCTGTAAGGACAGGTACCTGAAGTTAAATGGAGAAGAGAATTTGAATCAAATTCATCCTTTGTGTGTTCCTCTAGGTGTTAAATCTTTGTATGTGCATAAACTGCTACTAAAGAAAGATGCTTGGCCTGTTTGTTAAGAGCCAATGTAGTCTTATTAGTTTCTATAGGAAAAGGAACCGTAAATGCTGCTGGAATGCTACTGGATGGCTCCAACACTTTTTTTATTTTATTTTTATTTTATTGAAGTACAAATATCAATCAGACAGTTTTAAGACACCTTAACAAGACAGATTTAATAAATTAATACATTGCAAACTGTTTTCATAATGTTTTGGTATCGTACAAGGTACATACATGATATTATACTTACAGACATTAGTTTTTTTTTTTTCCATTTATTTTTATTTTATTAAAATACAAATGTCAATCAGACAGTTTCAAGACACCTTAACCATACAGAGTCGATGAATTAATACATTGCAAAATTT